>VCCN01006052.1:27823-63887 GCA_006491835.1 Architeuthis dux | reverse complement strand
GAGTGATTTCATCAGAAGAAATTTGAACATTGCAGAGAAGTGTAACAATCCATGCTGGGTCTTCATGATAATAAATATTTTTGATATGTAACACACTGGTGGCTTTTTGTGTGTATAATTTAATTTAATAACTCATGCCAAAACATGTTTTTGAAAACTATACATAGAACAGAAAGCATTCTACTTCAAACTGATGGTTCTCTCTTATTATTGACCTTTTTTCTTTGAAAATTTGTGAGAATATAGCTGAGACTATATGTTTTTCACAACAGTTGTTAAAATTAGCATCTCTACAAATGTTATCTATTACTGGCAGTGACTATATATTACATAAGATGTATCTCTGTTTTCATAAAAGATGTAAGACAAAAGTTTCCTCTGTACATAACCTAAAGAATGAATACCATGTTTACATACATATATTTGAGGGAAATTTATTACAAAATTCAATAAACTAAATATTATGTATGTATGAAGCATAGGGTACCTTTTATATCACCATCTATACATATGGATCTGTCAATGGGTCCACAGTGCAGTCCATGTTTGACGAGCTCTCACAAGCTAAGTTTTTAAGCTAGAGCAGAACATCAGTATTAGTGGAAACGGGATCTCCAGATGGATCTGTAGGTACCATCCATGTCATGCTAGCTTGCTGGGAAGCTGGCGAAACATTGCTGCAAAATAATAATTATACATGGCGCAATTAAAAATATGTTTACCTTTTAATTGATAGAAAAGATTGACTTACAGTGTCAAGCTGCATCTCAAATGATTTCTTAGGGTTTCAGCTTTCTGATGGTGCAAAGCACTTGTATGTGGCACCAATTGCTGACCTATACCCCCACATGGCGCAATTACAAATATGTTTATTACCTTTTAATTGCTGACCCATCCCCCACTCTCAAAACCCCAAAAGGACACAAAAACGACTATGGTCTCATGGTTATTAATATCACCTGTGCAGCATAGTTTCAGGTACTGTGGTGGTAGGATAGTCTTGTAGAGTAGATTTAGATCTGGAGTAGCTGGATCACTTTGCTTCAGAATGGAGAACCATAAGCACAAATAATCTATTAAGAAACAGTGTATCATACACCAGAAAACATCAATACAAGATGATTACCATTTAGTTAGTCCTCAAGACTATGAGTCCCAGAAAACATTAGTTGAAGAAGCCATAGTGAGAAGCTATGTCCCTATTTTAGAGGTTGCTAAAGAATGGAGAAAAAGAAGTCCCAAGAATCTACTATCACCAAAAATGAAGAGAGATTTGGACTCTGAAAAAGAACGCCAAGGAAAGCATTACTGATGAAGCAAGGGTGTATGATCCAATATGCTTTTTTTGTAATAAGGTGAAGTTTCTGAAAGGCTCATGTGAAAAGCTTACACAAGCTGTATAACTCGTAGCCGACTCATATTTAAATATTCATATTTGCCAGTTATCTGGCCGTAGTTTATGTTGTGATGTTACGAAGGAGACAGACGCTAGATATTATGCTTCACTGTAAATAAACACTCCACTTTTCATACACTTTATCAGACACCAAGCTATTATTTATAAGCCTTCTGAAACCCATACACCACATTTTGGCAACAAGAAAAGCCTAAAACTGGACTCAGGACACACCCAACACCGTTAGTTTATCATTATAAACGTGGACCAGCAGTCATCAAAGATGTCAGCTATTACTACATTGTGCCGGTCCTGATGTGCAAGACATATTCTTCACCCTTGAAGATATGCCTGCCGATTATGAAGCTGCAGTCGAGAAATTAACAGATCACTTTTTCTGCCAAGCTAGACAAAGTGAACAAGAAACTTCAATTTGTCACTAATTTACGCCAGCTCGCTAAAGACTGATTTTGGCAACAAAGTAGATGACTTCATCATAGACCAAGTTACCTGCAAACAAAACTTCTAGCATAGAAAGACCTAACATTAACTAAGTGTCTAGAGATAGCCACAGCTAAGGTAGCATCTGAATAACAAGTGCAGGGAATTAGTGGAGATGTAAAAGTGTTCAGTGCAAAGATGAACACACAACAGCAGGACAAGTCATGGAAAAACATAAAGACAGAAAACAGAACAGCCTTAATTCTAACAGCAGCAGAGGAACAGACACAAACTAACAGATGAAAAAGCGGTGTTCACAATGTGGCTCTAGAGGACACACAGATCAGGAATGTTTTTGTTCTCTATGATATAAAAAATAAGATATTTTGCCTCTGCCTCTGCATGTCATGGAGGGAGAAGACATGAGGGTCATTCCATATCAAATCACATAATATTTCTTAAGTCCCCATCTTAGATTTTGATGAAATTTCAGTAGGTGATACCTTTTCTAGAGAAAATTCAACTCTAATAATAATTCTATAAAATTTGTGGCAGTAGCCTAGTTAGATACGAGTAGGACCATTTACATTTTTAGGAATAAAAAATTACAGGGGTACCAAATTTCATCTAGATATCTTTTTAAATAGCATAGTTATGAAGGGCCACATTTGGCAAATCATACTTGCAGCTCTCATGACATGTAAATTTAAGCGAATTTCAATTTGTCGTAACTTCTGATCCAGTGGTTCAATCAAGCTGAAATGTTCATGGTTGAATTCTCTCTAGAAAAGGTATCACCTACTGAAATTTCATCAAAATCTAAGATGGTGCCCATGGAACCATTAGGTGATTTGATCTGGAATGATCCATGAGAATTCTATAAGATTTATTAATCATGACCAGAACCCAGTGACAGAATCTGATTACAGTAATGAAGAATATATATTTTCTGTTATGCCAGATACATTAGAAATACTTTTAGAAGATCCTGTAGCCATGGTCATTGACCCGTGAGCATCCTGTAACATTATAAACTCTTCCACTACCCGTAAACTCTATAAACAAGGACTCAAACTCAATGTAAGAACTATTCATCCATTCAATTCACCACTGATCATTGCTAAACAATATGTTGTAACTTCTACAAAAGTAGCAGGAAAGTATTCAGTGGTAGCTGCAGAATTTTTAGTCATTGATGGCACCACCACACCACCACTACTAGGTCGTCACACTGCCGAAGTACTTGGAAGTTTACACGTAGGTGTTAATCGTGCTACCCCAACAGTGATGTTCTCGGCCAATATTCAAGTTTGTGTGATGGTATTGGAAAACTCAGAGACTTTGAGGTCAACCTATACATCGGCAAGTTTGTTCCACCTGTTGCCGGAAACCAGGAAATGTAGCTGTGTGTCATTTGTGTTCTGAATCAGAACTTTGTGCAAGAGACCAGGCTGCTAAGCTGAAAATGGAATAAGCTGCTGACCATTGCAACCAAGCAAACCAACACCGACTGACACCGGGGATTGTGTGCTCATGAGGCAGCTGAGAACAAACAAATTATCGACCAACTTTAATCCAATGCCTCTGCTCATAACAGATACTAAGTACTTGATGATAACTGTCCAATGACCTGATAGTTCCAGAGTGTCCCACAAATCATCACTTTTTAGTCGACTGCCAAAGTCGATCAAACCATCACCAGTTCTGCCATCCCAGAGGACCCTGAGCATACAAGTCGCAACCATGACATCAAAACATTGACTTTAACCATTGGGTGGAGTACACCAAATGAGATATCTACCAGTCCAAGAGGAGAGTGTGGAGACTAACATCACTCCTAGATGCTCTTAGAGACTATCCAAACCTCCCAAATACCTTGAGGGCTATGTAAAATAAATGTTGAACTTTGCCATTCAATTATTATGAACTGCTCTAGAGGTAAGTTTTATAGAGACATTTTTAAAATTTCAGATAATTAGTTATTGCAAATAGAGGTAGGGATTTAGCATCCCAAGTCATACTTAAATATTCATGTTTGATGCCTTAGTTTTTGTTGTTAGGTTACCAAAGAGACAGACGCTAGATATTATACTTCACTGTAAATAAACACTCCAATTTTCATACACATTATCGAACTCCAAGCTATTTTTTATAAACCTTCTGAAACCCATATATGACAAACACTACAAGAATATGCAACCCAAAAAGGAGACGAAAAGATTCTAGTAGTAACAAGCATAGTTTCTGCAGAGGCTCACTATCAGATTTCATGCTATAAGGATTATACCAGAATCAAGAAAAAGGAACCTGAGAACAAAGAGCATGATGAAGAAACAGATGGTGATGAAATGTATAAAAGGATTGAAAGGGAAGCCTATGAAGACCTTTTCAAGTATATCAGAACCGATACCATACCTAACAAGATGATTGTACAAGTCACTTCTTTGGTCGCAAAACTTGAATCTCTCATGCTATCTGGTAGAGTTACACTCCTACAAGATTCTACAAGGAAGCTCATTCAAAGGAAACTTGAATCTGAGCTGGGCAATTCAGTAGATATATTTCCAGATGACAAAGGAATTGAGGAAAGTGTATCATTAAGGGATGTTGTCTTGGAAAATCAAACTCTACAGAGCAAACACAAAGTTTGGAAGGCTAAATCAACCAATTTCAACATAGATCATCACAGATCAATCATTAGACAGGAGATGACTATGACTCCCTGGCCATTCCACCTGTCTGATGTGAGAGATAGTGCTCATATCTATATACCAGATCAACTAGAACAGCCTCTTGTTGGACTGCTCACTGGAAATCCTGACACCAAGATTCAAACACAGAGGGTCACTGCTCTGGTTCAGTCATTTAGTCAGGACATAATATATGCTGACATGTGGTCAACATAAAGCACCTTCTACTTCCTTATGCAGTAAAAACACTAACAGCTAATACTGAGCTCATCCATACACTGAACAAACTTGGGCATGGGGTGTCTTACTCCCAACTTGAAGAGAACAACACTGTTCTGTCTCCAAAAGCAACAGAAAGCTGTGTTCAGGAAACCAAGGAAGCTGCTCTTCTTGCCTGCAAGAAGAACCTGTGTGAATACTTGCAAGACAAACAGATCCATAGAACCAGACAATCCCAAGCTGGACTGGTTTTAATATCAGCATCAGGGAACAAGAACTAATCTCACAAGATATTGTTGGGTATTTGCCAACCATCAATTCACCAGCCACAGAGTTGATCAGTGTTTGAAATTCTGAACCAATCAGAGCTAATCAGGAAGGAATTGCATCTAGAAATAATTGTAGTAGTCAGGGATCAAGCACTGTATGCAAAAGTCATTGAAATTGCCTGGAAGCACAAAAAGTGCTTCTCCAACATTCTTCTCGGGATGGGGACATTCCATATCATATGCAATGCTTAGCTATCCTAGGAAAGGTCTTTATCATTCTGACAGGATTGAGGCTGCATTGTTCTAGAATACATATACATAGGCTGGAATTGTTGCAGAGAGTACATCTATGAAGCACTGATGAGACTCACATGGGCAGAGTTCACACTGTGGGCTGAAGACGACATCCCAGAGAGGAGTGCGATGATCAAATGATTCTTAGACAGTGTGAAAAACATGACCAGTGACTTGAACCAACAGAAATTGAACAATCTGCTGCAGAGTTCACTTTTAGCTGAGCTGATAACCCTGTGGACAGACTTTCTGGAACACCTCCTTCACAACAATGCATTCTGGATGTCATACATTGACATGGTAGATGGTGTAGTACTTGGCCTTCTGTGAGCCTCTTGTGAGGCGACTGGGTGTTGCACCTCCATGCTATAAGAACCATGATCCAATGGTGCTTTGCCTATGATGAATTATGCCAGGTATCTGTCCCCTTACTCTGGTCAGATGATGAACCTCCCAGAGAAGAATCCTTTTATGTAGGAGGCCTTCAAGACAGGCCAAATCTCAGCACAGCTGTCAAGTAACAACCCCTTTGGGCAGATCCCTGTGGACTAGGCTACTGAAGTCACAGTTAAAAGGCACACTGGAGGCATATCATTGTTCAGTCTGAATGCTGGAGCTATCAAGCATTATTATATAACAGCTGAGCATTCCTGAGACAGTTAAGGGAGATGGTGCAAGGCAACACGTCAGAGCTTTGTCATGCAGAGCTATATCAGCCAAATAATCCAGAAAGATGAGGAAGCAGTTTCAGTAGTAGTTAGTCTCATACATGGATGGGTCAACCCATTTGAGGAAAAGCGGGACCTCATAACAGAAAAGGCAGCCCTGATGAAGGAATATGAGATTGGTGAGCAATGTTATATAAACTTCAAGAATGAGAGATTAGAGAAAGACCCGCCAGCAATGAAATTCCATGACCCAATGAAAAACCAACAAGCTGAAAACATTCAGCGATATGTGTAAGAGGAGAGAATTGAAATCAAGTCGGAGGGCAATCACCTTGAAAGTAGACAGGTCTTTGTTTGAACGCATAATAGTGATGGCACAGTCTATGTATGGAGGGTATCCTTTCTCATCCCTGTAGCCCATTTCCCTGGGCCCTGTCCACACCAGACAAATAAAGCTACTTTGGTAACAGTCTTGCAGAAAAATGTAGCAATAGAAGAGCAACTTCCTAGAAACTCTGCAACAGTGGTTGATGGAATGAAAGAATAGTCCAAAGAGTGAAATGTGGTCAAGTTACGGCTCTGAGGGAAGGCAGTCAGAGTAGCAGAATAGCTGCTGTGTTTGACACATACATGGAGAACTCTATCAAGAATAATGAAAGATCTCCACGGTGTGAAGAGACTGGTCATGGGTTGCCAGGTATCACAGACACACAGGTGGTGAGGCAGTGGAGGTGCTTCCTGACCAAAGTCAGCAACAAAACTCGTCTCATTAGCTTCATAGTCCATGAATGGGGGAAGGCGGAGTACAGAGTAAAGCTACAGGAGAAGATTCTGTATGCAACTGTGAATGACAAATGTTACAGAATCACATCTCAAGACAGTAAGGTGTCAGCTCTTCAATGTCAACAAGAAGAAGCAGATAGCAGCCTACTTCTCCATGCTGTCCATGCCACAAGGGAGGGAATACCGATCTGTAGTTATCTGCTCAGAAGACAGATGTCTTTATCATTCTGACAGGATTGAGGCCGCATTGTTCCAGAAGTGTGGCACTAGAACTCGTACAAAGCTTGTAGACATCAGGAAGGTTGCTGCCACTGTTGGTATAGAGGTTTGTAAGGCTCTCATCTGGTTGCACGCATATACAGGATGCAACACTGTAAGCGCTTTTGCAGGCAAAGGGAAGACAAGTGCCCTAAAACTTCTTAGACTTGGGTCAGCAATGGGACCTCTCCCCAGAACTGTTGGACAAACTAGAGGCATATACATGTATCATGTATGTCCCAAAAGCATCAACCAACAAGTTCAGGTATCAACTTTTTTGTGCCAAAAAAAGTGAAATTGAAAGTCATCAATTCACACCATGCAAGGATTGCTTAACAAAATATGCACAGCGAGCCAACTATTAGGCTGGTATTTGGAGAAGGACCCACTAAGCTCTGTTGACAGAGGATTCAAGATGGAGAGGGTAGAGGAAACTGGTAGTACACTGGATCTATTGGCCTGTAACCATTAAAAAGACTGTGAGAACCAGGCATCCACCTTAGAATATGGAAAGTTCAGATGAAGATGTGGAAGATTTTGAAAATTATTATGATTATTAGGTTATGAAAGTATGTAAAACTAAGTATGGAAAGCAGTCTTTGATTAATTTATTCATTTTACAACCAAATGGGCTTAGTTTATGGCCGTGTTGAAACCCACATTTGAATTATTATTTGATATTAAGCACAGATAAATCTAGTGCCCATTAGCCCAAGTTGTGGACTTCCGGTGTTTGTTCATAAGATCCATAAAAATCTGTACAACTGAGAAATTACAGGGATCTTGTTCAGAAACCTGCTTTTATACACTTATTGGTGTAATTCTAGGGGTATATCCTTCAGCAACAATATGAAAAATATCATGACATTGATAAAACTCATGGGGGTGGGGGGTAATATTTTCTGCTGTACTGATGTTAATATGGAATTCATACAAAAAGTAATTAGTTATTTGAATTCCGGTGTAAATTCTCTACAAATCCATATGATTATATGCGTCCTAGGGTTTTTATTGACTATTCCATATTTTTCTAAAAATGAAATGATTCACTCTACTTTTATTTATTGGGCATTGTACTGTGAGAGCCACCATTGACATAGTTTTCAATGTAGAATTTTATAATAACATTTGATGAAAATTGCTTGAACTCAGCTATCATTGTGACAAATTTCAATGTTAAGGGATCACTGATGATAAAATACCATTAGGTTGAATATATATGTTGTACTTTATATTTTCCACTTTTCAGAAATGTTAATTTTAGGATAGTGCTATAAAATGTATGACAGCACACAAAGCTACTACTGGTGCAATGCTATCACATATTTTCTAGCACTAGAGATGTATACCTTGTCAAAAATCACTATGAGCATTATTCCCCTCGTATGGTACTGAACAACCCTACTGGCTCATGGACTAATAAGAGTTTATAACAATTGTATTAAGAACAGCAGCTATTTGAAAACAACTTTTATGGATGATAGGATAGAAGTTTTAAACATTTAGTCAAAAATGAATTCAAAGTTTACTCACATTTTCACAAAGAAAATGTTCTTTTGCAATTTTTATGGTTATTTGATATCAGCTTTGGATACTACTGAACAGCTTTAAAATGGTAATAAAAATCAATATCTGTTCCCATGCTAACAGTTCTTAACAGTTCAAATTAAACATAAAATTGAATCATTTTTATAGTAATAGTTGCATTACTAGGAATTTAAACATTAAAGTAATTAGAATTTAAATCCTGTCACAAATTTTAATTTCTCTGGAATTAATTTTAGACTGTGTTAGACAGTTTATAAAGAATATAATTTTCCTACCTTTACTGACTTGTAATATTTTTGGAATAAGTTAATAGCTCTCAATTCAATATGCCAGAAATGTAAGGCTTTACCTAAATAGGATGCTGATGCTGTGCTCTATTTTTTTTTAATTGCAACAAGATATGTGTTTTAAAGTTGCCATGACAGATTGCATGTGTTTATCCTCTCTAGAAGTAAAACACATCTTAAAAAGACATAAGAACATTTTTCTGAAAATTCATGATACAAAATAGGTCACTTAAGTTTTGTTACTAATCATAATTTATAATATATCATAGGGAGTAGTGTGACTTTGGACATTGATTTTATGGCATTAGCAACCTGGGTAATAAACATGACCCCTACAAATGGTATTACTTGCAAGTATAGACATGTGTGGATTTATATACATAAACAGGAAAAAATCCTCTATTAGCCTGGTATTAAACATGACTTTTTATATTATAATCATATAGTAAAATGATCCTTTCATAGTATAGTTGAAACATGTTTGTCATGCAAGCCAGTGATACAGAGTGTTTAGTAAGCTTGTCTCACTACTGTAGTGAGTTTGAGCCTCACTGGGTGCCCCAAACTTGTGCTATACTAAGCGAAGCTTAGTAAATGTTAATACTGAGTGTGTAGGTGTGAATAGTATTTTGAAATTTAACAAATTATTTGATTCCTTTATTGCACAATTTCAAAAATTGAAGATACTATTTAATGCTTCTTTTTGGTTTATTGGTCATTCTGTGTCAAGTGGACCAATTTTGGGAAAGTGCTCCACCTGACCATCTTAGATTTTGTACTAAACTTTGCTCACATGTTCATTTGGGTTTGAAATGAAGTCCTGTAAAGTTTTAGCTGAATTTCTTTACTCGTTCAGTCACCAAGAACAAGGACTACTTTGCTCAAAGCGACGACAACCAAAGTTTTTTTTCCATTTTCAACTAGCAACCATTCCACCACAGGAACTTCTACTGCACTGAAAATTTGTTCTCAGGATCAACTTTATATGTAGATTTTGAAAATGTTATCAGCCTAGTTCTAGAAAGCATAATTTTTTCAGAAAAAGATGTCAGTGGGCTCCAAATTTCATTGGTATTTCTGATAAGCCATTTCTAAGTAATCATTACTCAGGAACTAACCTTGTAGTTGTATGCTCTGTCCGGCAAGGAAGAAAGTGATGACAAAGCACTACAAAATGTTACAATCTGGATCTTTCTAGCTTTTCTAGATCCTAAGATCTCAGAAATGGCCTGAATTAAAAAACAAAAAAGGCACCATCTTTAAAAGGTAGAAATGAACATCTGGAACAAGCTGCACAATTTTCAAACAGGAACCACTGAAAAGAGCAATGTTTAAAATACTTGGGATTAGATTTTCAAGTTGGTATCTTGATTCTTTCATGTTCTAATCAGTGGTTGAAATTGGGGGGGGGGGTATGTGGGGGATACAGCATATACCTACATCTCAATTTCCAGATTTGTTGTATGTTCAATGTCCATTAATGGAAACTTTAACATATACCTAGACCCCAAATTCCAACCTTACCTTATACCTAGTTCCCGAAACCCATTTCCATCACCATAATAGAGCATTAAAATTTTCAATTTCATTTATTTGCAATCCTGCATGGTCCATGGTAGCTTATAAGCCACTGCCAATTTCCTTTATTCATAACTATCAAATATAATATTTATAACAAAAATGCATGTTTACCTGATTACAGAGAAATTGGCATCCGCATCCATGAAAACTTAACTTTAAGAAAATGTACAATACTAGAAAGTAAAAGAAAATGAGTAGAGGGAGTGTGTCCCTCTACTCATTTTCTTTTACTTTCTAGTATTGTACATTTCCTTAAAGTTTTTCAAAGAGGTTTTCTATTGTTGACAAGGATTGTGCGGGTATTATGTACTGTCTGCCTGTAGCAGTTGGTGTAGGTGCAGCAATAGTCGTCAGGATATACTGCTCTGGAACCCAGCAACAGTCTTGTGTGAATGGCTAGGGAAACAGTCTCTTTGGCCCATGATGATGCATAAATGTGATAAATGCATCTTTTTGTTCTTCACAAATTTTGCAAATGTTTCCAATCCATGAGAAACCCTCAAAAACATGCCACATATTGGCCTGGTTGCACTTTTAACTCACTTCTATCAATGTTACTGTAGATCCTAACATTTGTTACAAAACACTTGTCTTGTGAAACTAGGCTGCCTTGAATCCATTTACGGGAACAAATTCAAGATTTTTCCGAGTCCAGCAACTTTATGTCCTTGTTGAATTAAGGTCAATTAAGGTAAACTGAATGCCTTGGTATGTCAGGTGTCCTCTAAGGCAATCTATTCTAGTAGACCAACTGTTCTCAGAGCTTAACCCTCTTACCAGTGAATGATTCTGAGAACTTACTAAAGGGTGTGGACCTCACTGGAATATATTGCACCTTTGGTAAAATGTCCCAACCCAAATCTCTGTATTTGGTGACATCACTGGGGATGCAGCTGTCTTGAGACTGCATACTTCAATCAGATCCTAATCCCCACCCATATTCGGGTAGACAGCATATTTAATTTTTAAGGGTCTACCTATGAAATGAGGTGTGTAATCTCTTGAGGCATTTTGTGCCCGGGTCATCTAAAGGTGACTTTTGTATATATAAAATACATGGTTGACAAAATTGCTGTTCTGTTTGCTATCTCTTTTTCCATTAAATAAAAATATTTTATTTTATTTTTCTGAAAGACATCTGAGGTTTCTAATGGTTTCTAATGGTCTCTCTGGGCCAAGATTATTTATGACTAAAAGAATATTCCTTCTAAAATTTGCTATCTAACCTATGAATTGAATATTCAGTCCAACTCCAAACACAAAATGTATGTTATAAAATCTAACCTGATAAAGAGGGGGGGGGGGTATTTCTTGTCACAGTAAATTTCATGTTTAAACATATTTTGCCTACTAAGTTCTCTTTTATTATTACTACTAATTAAAGATAAGTAAGTACTATGTGCAAATAAATGAAATTCCAAATTCGCGATGTCATTAAATAAAATTTCTATGCTCTATTAGGACCAGTGATTGAAATGGGTTTTGGGAACTAGGTATAAGGTAAGGTTGGAATTTGGGGGCTAGGTATATGTTAAAGTCTCCATTAATAGACATTGAACATACAAAAATTTGAGATGTAGGTATATGCTGTATCCCCCGCATTTCAACTACTGATTAGAACATGAAAGAATCAAGATACCAACTTGAAAATTTGCTGTATTTTAGACATTGCTCTTTTCAGTGGTTCTTGTTAGAAAATTGTGCAGCTTGTTCCACATGTTCATGTCTGCCTTTAATCATGGTGCATTTGTGTCGTTTATTTTAATCGGACTATTTTTGAGACCATATATATTAGGATCTAGAAAAGCTGGAAAGATCCAGATTGTAACATTTTGTAGTGTATTGAGATCACTTTCTTCCTTGCCAGATAGAGCACACATAGTTGGCTAGTTCCTGAGTAATGATTACTTAGAAATAGCTTCTTAGGCATACCAATGAAATTTGGAGCCCACTTTGACATCTTTTTCTGAAAAACTGATGCTTTCTAGAACTAAGTTGATAACATTTTCAAAATCTACACATATAGTTGACCCTGAAAACAAATTCTCAGTGCAGTAGAAGTTCTTGTTGTAGAATGGTTGCTAGTTGAAAATGGAATAATAACTTTGGTCGTCATCACAAATTTTAGCTGAATATCTTTACTCGTTCAGTCACTATGGATCCAAGAACAAGGATTACTTTGTTCTTGGATCCATAGTGACTGAACGAGTAAAGATATTCAGCTAAAATTTTACAGACTCAAAAGAACATGTGTGCAATGTTGAATGATCCTTATGTATTCAGTTATACTCTAACACACTATAAATAAAATAAGGAAAATAGCATTATTTTCTTACTAGCATGAGAGAAAAGGAGAAAATTAAACATTAGAATGACTAGTATTCCAAGGAAAATTATGAATCACCGCCACCCATATATGCTGTGTTGGGAGGGTGATCAATGAATAAGTTACTTCTCTTGACTTTTGTTGGGCTATGATCACTAAAAAGGTCTGAATTTTCAAAAAAGTAGCAGGCACAAACTAGTGACCAATTTAGCATAAATTTACATTGTATATTGAACCCATCTCTAAAAACTTATTAGGGGGGTATTTAAAAAAAGATTTTCCCCTACTCATTGAGGGGAGTGTGTATGTGCAAAATTTCAAGTTTCTACTATGAATGGTTAGGGCTGGGCAAAGTCCGGATACATAGAATATATGAATAGCCTAGACCCAGCAATAAACCAGTATTGTGGGTAGCAGTGATTAATTATACACAGTAGACTTGGTACTAACAAATGTGAAAATATTTTCTATGGTATTTTCTTTGCAGTTACATTGCCAACCCAGCAGAAAATCCTTTTTGTTGTAAGACACATAACAAGGACAAAATTAAAAAGTCTGCAATAAAAAGTGCCTGCAAATCGATGTTTATTGCTATCAGCTACGGACAGAGTTCAAATCTTTTTCCAGTGATCACAATCTTAAAAGGTTGAACGAGAACATTGGTAGCAGTAAATAAAGACATCCGTCTCCTTTTCCCTCTTATCAAATCACTGGATCTAATTTGTCACACACATTTAACATTTTTTATAAAGGGCATGCGTCTTGTTTCAATAGTAAAATTGGTGAAAAATTTGTTAAAAGTTAAAATCAATGGCTAACATATTTGCCTAACTCTGAGTATAGGTTCTTACTTTTTTCTAATATGGTGGTTGGTTTTTGACTGATTTCTATGTCCATATCTAGATTTTGTCTTATTGTGTGTTGGTTCCAGGTCTAAGCTGAAAGGTCACAGTTTATTTTCTTTGTGGATCCATCTAATGTATAGTCAGTAGCCTAGTGATGAAAAAGGCATTTATTTTATGTAAATATTTATTTTTCAACATAATCTCCTTCTTTGCCAATGCAATTCAGTGGTGAATATTAATCACATAGATTGAACATTATACAGTGAAAATTCAAGATCAAAATACAGCTAATAACTACATGCCAGGCTACAACTTATTGATGGACCCTTGTACATTAAACTTTTTTTTTAGGTTAAACACAATTATTTTTTATATACAACTTTCCAATTTTACAACTTGTTCTTGATAATGAAATGTGGCAGTTAGAAAAATGTATACATTTGGTATGTTATCAGTAATGCTTGCATAAAACAATTGATACTCTCACACATAGAAGCATACATATCTCGCTAACACACACACTATATGATCATGATGTACAACTGATGGAGCATGGACAAACACTAAAAGTAAAAATATATAGTGTACTTCATAAAACTATTTCATAGTTTTATAATTAAAATAACTTTTGCTTGGATTAGTAATCCAAACTTACTAAAACTCCTAAATTAAAGAACAATATGTAAACAGAAAGCAATCTACTGGAAATAAGGTCAGATGTCATAGAAAAGAAGCATAAACTTCATTTTGATATAGACAATATCACTACCTTTGCTCTGGACAGTCTTTTCATAAGTATAAACACACATAGATACACAAATAATAACTATCATTAAATTCAACTAAAAAGCAATAAAAACTATGTTACTTTTTGTTTTTATAAAATGTATATTAGAAACCGTCAACCTATGTATGTACAACGTGTACAGGCTGCACCAATGGAGCTAGAGGACTGAAAATGTCAACATTTACTCCTTATTATGTTTAGAAAAAACGTTTTTTTGAAAATTCCCCCCCCCAAATAGGCTTTTAGTGGAGCGTTCAATTTACAATGTAAGTTTATGCTAAACTGATCCCTAGTTTGTGCCTGCTTGTTTTTTGAAAATTTGAAAAAAGGTGAGAGAAGTAACTTTCTTTTAATTGATCACCCCCAACATGGCATGCTGTCAAAAAATGCTGGTAACATGATGGTTTCTATTGAGTGACTAAGCAGACCTGTTATTATATACTGTTATACACTTTTGGGTTTTGTTTTTTTTATGTAATTAAATTCATAAATCACTCAAATTATTACCAAGAATAGTAATAAACAAATTGAAAATTAAATCAAACTAAGGATAAAAGAGAATTTTGTAAGTATGTATATACTAAATAAATACGGAACAATTGTTCCTAAGTATTAAGTTGCTGCAAATGTTTTCAGAATTTATTTTGGACAAAATCTGTTATCCATAGCATCATAATTCAGTTAGCATCTTATAAAGAATTTCGTTTGAATCTCACAGAGCAAGAATAGAAAGATAAAGTGTTGACTAAGTGTCTTTTCCATTAAGTTCATGTGGAACCAATTTACATAACTTCTGAATTTTTCCTAAAGCACAAACCTTAGAAAAATAACATGTTACAGTTGACATTGTACAAACTTCAAAGACACTAAAGATTGCAGAAACATTGTGCAAAAAGATGGCACAGAGAACTTTTGACATATAAAATAAAAGAATGATTACTCAGGAGTGTAAATACCATATCGAATAAAAATGTATTGCAATTAAGAGTTTGCCCATTAAAACTTTCTGATCAGATCATTCTACAAGTCATATGATACAAAAGATAAGTATATACTGTATATATACATGTGTGTAATTAAGAGTTTTTCAAACTAAATTTTTAGGCAAAAGATTGGGGTCGGAAATTTGGTGCTCTGTTAACTTAATTTGTTGTTCTATTATCCCCCACCCCTATCAAACTTGGGTTGATCTATACATGGAGCATATCATCAACATGCACTTCTGGTTCTATTTGTAGCTTGCAACTTCAATTTCATAAGCCCTCATTTATTAAAATCATACCAGAATTTAGAAGTTACAAAATGGCACTACTGAATTAAACTGATTTAAACAAAAAAAAAGAAGTAAAATAAGAAAAACATAAAAATACAGTTCTTCCAAAGTATCCAACACTAGACAGTACTTTCTCTTATCAATAACCGTCATGATTAATTGATTTGTAAAAGATGCTAAAAGTAAACAAGTGAAGAACCAATGATATAAAGGATTTAAAATAATTTGGATTCAAATTATTTTGTCATACACACACAAAAAAAAATGAAAGTATACTATTTTGTCTTTATAAAAAATGTTATAATATCCTTTATAAATGTAATTTGTGTGCTCTTTCTAACACCAGAAAAAAATAATAAAAAATAATTATAGTGTTTGGAGGGAAAAAGATAGAATAGCAAAGCATGTAAAAAAACAAAAATAGAAAAGAAGTAATGTGAAGATTGTCAGTTCAGATACAAAGAAAAGTAGTACCCTGAATGGTGGGGAACACTGGTGTACCTGGATAAAGTTGTATGCTTGTAGGGTACATCTGAATTGTAGCTGGGTACATCTGAGGATTGTTGGCTGTTGTGATGAGGTCTGTGGTCGTGGTACCTTGCTGTGATGAGAAGTCAAGATGTGGCTGCAGGTTCTGTTGCTGGTGGATAGGAAGTGGCTGATGAATATTTTGTGCATGTTGCAGATGGGAGGAGGAAGATGATGAGGAGGAAGAGGAAGGTGGTGGTGGAGAATGATTAGCCATTCCATCATCACTGCCATGAAGAGTTTGGTCAAGACCTGCAGCAGCTGCAGCATCTGCTACCAAACTTGATGTATTTGAGCTGGCAGTACCACCATTGTTGTTGGTATTGTTGTTCGAAGTGGAGATACCTGTTGTCATAACAACATGTTGAGATTGCTGAAGATGCAGCAGTGGTATATTTGAAGTAGTTGTTACTCTGTTGTGGTCAGTTTCATCACAACTGCTATTGCTGCTAAAATGCTGTATCTTTTCCTCACATTTGTTCCCACGCAAGTGTCGCTCAAGGTGATCTTTACGTGCAAAAGCAAACTGACAAATACTACATTTAAATGGCCGCTCACCAGTATGGATTTTACGGTGAACTTTCAGATGTGATCGTTCAAGAAATGTCTTGCTACATAGGTCACACTCATAGAGGTTCTTGCCAAGGTGTGTCCGCTGGTGACGTTTCCATTCACCACGGTCTGTAAACACATGGCTGCAAATGTTGCACTCAAATGGCAACACAGCTGAGTGAATACGTTTGTGCAGGTCAGCATGGTTACGTTGTGAATAGACCTTCCAACAAATGTCACACTTCAGTGGGTTTTCATGGCTTGATTTCTCCTTTGTAGGATTCAATGAGCTTATAGATGATGACAAATCAGTTGAAGGCTTCTTGGATAGTGAGGTTTTTGACTCAGAGTGAATCCTGGAAGTGTGGACGGTCAGATGGGTCTTTTGAGAGAAACACTTGCCACAAAACTCACACTTAAAAGGGTTAAGTGATTTATGTATTCTTTCATGAACAACTGGGCTGAGTTTTGAGCGTTGAGTGAAAGTTTCCCAGCACACCTCACAGTTGAATGGATTTGGGATAGGGAACACAGGTGGGGTACATGAGGAGGAGCAGATCGAATGAGAGTTTTCAGTCTTAACCAGTGGGGGCAGTGCAGTACCATGAGTTCTCAGATGTCGAGTTAGGTCACCATTACGTGAAAAGGAGCATCCACAGATCTGGCACTTGTATGGTTTGTTAATAACAGTGACATTATTTTGTAACTTGTTCTTGCAACTCGAGTCAGAGTCATGGGAGATAATCTCTGACTTCCTATCGGTTATTACCTCACTATGTGTAGACATGTGGCGGTTCAAGTTTCCATTACGAGAGAAAGTATCTCCACACACTTGACATTTGAAGGGTTTCTCTCCACTATGTGTCATTGCATGTTGCTTCAAGTGTGATTTCTGTGCAAAGCCCTTGCCACACAAATCACATTCAAAGGGTTTCTCTGCTGACAATGCAGCCTGGTCCTGATGCACTGCACAGCGTTTGTGTTGATGTTGGTGCTGGTGGTCTTGTTCATACTGATTTTGTTCATCAATGAGGTTCAAATTATTACCACCACATTTGGAAAAAGATTTCCCACTAACATTAACAACATAAGATTTTTCCATCAGGGTGGATGTCACAAGTGAAATGAAAATTATGGATAATTTTCTGAGTACATTCAGTGATGAAAATCAACTTTGTAACATAAGACAAAAATTAGAATAACAAATGACTGATTTTTTCTAAATTTAAGTCCAATGTGATGATGCAAGACAGCTTGACTAGAATAATTTTGGTGATGGTAACACTTTGGAAGTATTGGTTATATCCAACCACAGGCCTGATGAAAAGAAAAGAAAATAGTTCAAGATTATAACTGTGCATTAAAAATCACGGTTGCCATCTGAAAAATAAATCAGTTAATTCCATCAGATTTTCTTATCAGTAAAAACTAGATTATCACCATATTTTTATTTAAAATAATCTCTCATCTCCTTCCAACTTGCAGATAACTAGAAGTTACCACTTGATCCCTTCTGCACCTGACTTGTACTTGTAGTTATTATCTCATACAATGTCATTTTCAAAATTGGAAATTATATCTATAACATATACAATGATCTCATATAT
Source organism: Architeuthis dux (assembly GCA_006491835.1). Taxonomy (NCBI): domain Eukaryota; kingdom Metazoa; phylum Mollusca; class Cephalopoda; order Oegopsida; family Architeuthidae; genus Architeuthis; species Architeuthis dux. The sequence goes on along the minus strand of VCCN01006052.1, from coordinate 45,535 downwards.
AATAAAAAGATTATCAAGAAATTTATTATCTGGAATCAGATTGGAAAAATATCTTCAAAGCACTGTTTTTAAAAATTTTGAAATGTTAATTTCAGATCTCCAGTAAATGTGTCAAGCTCAGATGATGTGAACAGAAACTGCTCAATGGAATCTACACCACATGAACTCCCTTATATCATCTGATGATGCAAAGTAGCAATTGGCCATGTTAAGGACGAATAATAATTTTATCCGAGCATAGCTTGGGTATTGATCCTAGGCTATACTTTCATGTAATTTATAATTAGACAAAACTTTGCAGACATATGTAACATAACCCTGTGAACGTCATAGGCTACAGAAAAACCAGGATGTCTCCCATTTTGTAAACATATAACCAGGGTCCAGTTTTGCATAATATGTACACTGTGAATCGATCCTCCACTTTAGGGCCACACAATATCTTAAAGTTCTCTATGAATTTCAATGAAATTTTGTGGAAGGGTGGAAAATGGGCTACAGAAGATATGATTGAACTTTCGGACTGTTTGATGCACAGTTATCTCCCCTGCATCGTAGCTATATGTCCACAACAAACAATATCACTAAAAGTTGAGAATGAATTTCAATTAAATTTTGTGGAAGAGTGGGCAATGAGCAACGAAAGAAGTGATTAAATTTTGGGGTGGATCCATGAAATTTTTACATTTACCGCCCTGCATCATAGCTATATGTCCACACAATATCTCCCAATGGGTAAGGAAAAATTGGTTAAATTTTGCGACAGATCCAGGAATCTTTTTTTCGATTGAGAGATATTTTTCATTTTTCTCTCATTTTCATACATTTATGTTTACAGTCATGTTTTTTCTTACAATATCTCCAAAAGATTTCAATGAATTCCAATGACATTTTATCGAAGGGCAGGCCATGGTCTAAGGGAAAATTAATTAAATTTTGGAGCAGATCCAGGAATTTTAACACTTATGACCCCTGCATCGTAATTATTTATGAAATTAATCTAACTCAGTTTTTAGTAACAATGGGATTGTCAGAGGTATGTGATTTAAGAATGCTTTCTAGTTTTTAATGCGTTTAGAAAAAGTAGTCTGATTCCGGATTCCATATTTTTCATCTGATCCTCTTGAAAAATAATTAAGCAATAAATTGTTTCTTATGTGCTTATTTCTCGATAAAATTTCACAATGTGAAATTGCACAATGTCAAAAAAGTTTGTCTCTTGATGGAGGGATGAAAAATCTTAACATTAAATAAAATGTTATCCATATCCAGATATTTTGTAAACTAACTTGAGTATGCAGTTGATTGTTCAACTTAATTTGTGGTCCTGTTTCCCATGTTGGATAGCAGATAACAATTTGGTAGTTGTAAAAATCAGTTTATTTTGCTATTTACAAAAAGTTAATTTTTAATAACACTAACAGTAACAAATCACTGGAAATCCATAAAATGAAAAAAAAAACAACCTATTAATATCACCTTTGCAGTCATCTCTATCATGTAATAAAGTGTGCTAAGTATGACAACTAGGGATACCTCTTGAAAATGATGTGCTTAATAGACACTTTGATCTTATGATAGAATTTACTTAAAATAAATTATGATAAGTTGAATTTTAATAGCTAATCAGTGAAAATAATGTTTACAGTTTTCAAAATATTATAAAATTATTGCTGAAATGGGGTAGGGATGGATAGGAATGGGGATAGCATCTGACACGTGCCAAACTAACGTGTTGTAATGTGAGGTCGTAAAATATGGTAGTTAAACTTTTTTTTTTAATTTTTAAAATTGCGTTACTCAATGTGTATGTTTATGTATTTCTTAGCCAATTTTTAGGACTATATAAAGTCCTAAAAATTGGCTAAATTATCTCCCTTGATGATTAAAAATGGTTAACGTCACTCATATGCACTGTAAGTCATACAAAGTTAGCATAATCATTCATATTCATTTTACTACATTTTTTTTAATGAATTCTCTTATTTCTTTTTAAAAAATAAAAATAAATAACACTTTAAACCAAGTCATTAAAAAAATATGAAAAGAATTTGGAGTGAACATTTATTGCTATAGTTAGCTGGAAAGGAAAAATCTATCCAATTTTAACCATTTTTAAAGGGTGACAAAGCCATAACTGGTAGTCGGAGTCGGAGGTACCAGGAGTTGGAGTTCAATGTTTTGTGTCCGACTCCACAGCCCTGGATTTGGCATAGGGATTTGGAAACTTTAAAAAGCTTTAAAACTGAAAATGTAACATTATTGGAAAAATCTTTTCTGTAAATTAAAACAAAGTTGAAAAAAAATTAAATGACAGTTTTTATTTAAATTTACTCTCATATTTCAGTTTTTTTGTAAAAAAGTAAATTAAACAGTAAACTGAATGTTCAGAAAGAATTGCACAGGATTTAATTAAAAACAAAAACTAATTTACCTTTTATTAACATTCAATCGACTCTTTCAGTCCAGTCGCGGACAAATTTGTCACCGACCGACTGTGACCCAAGCGTTTTTACATGATTGCAGAGGCTTTTTTGAGTCGGCGACTGAATGGTAAGAATAGGAATGATCCTATTTTCTACAACTTAGTTGTAGGTCTTAGCCAATGAGAAGTGAGAATAAATTTAACGTCACTTCCTTTTCAACTAAATAAAAAGGGTGATCTTTTTGTATCAGCCGATGGAAAAATACTCCTAAAATAGGAAGCTATATTTTAATTAAAAATGCCTATTTTCACATTTTACATTACAGGAAAATTTACATGTTTTTATATTATTTTAGCCTCATTTTCGAATGTAAAACTATCACATTGATGTCTTTTTGATAATGAAAGTTACGATAAAAAGTAAACAAACATTGAATTAGAAAAGTGCTAATATAGTTTTGTGTTAAAATAAATTGTTTGCTTTGTAGTTTTTTTCATAAAATTATTGTGTTTTGTATATCTAAAATATTGTTTGCGGGGAGAAAACCTTTTTGTTAGTTTAATAAAATTGTAAATCAGTCTACAATGAGGAACTGAATCAAAGGCTTTTTTAAAATCTAGGTATAACGCATCAAAAGGAACACCCCCTCATCATACAATTTTGTCCATTCTTTGGGCATAGTAAGTAGATTCGTTAGACAAGATCTTCCCCCTCTAAAGCCATGTTGTTCATCACACAATATACCCTTATTCTCTGAATTTAACAATTCCTTTCTTCACAAGTTTCTCACAGATCTTACACACTTGCGAGGTCAAACTCACTGGTCTATAATTACACGTTATGCTTTGTCACCCTTTTTAAATATAGGTGTCACACCTATATTTAAAAATTTTTCATATTTCTGGAAGTTCACCCTGGTCTAAAGATTGTCTCAGAATACAGTACAGTGGGAGATAAAAAAAGCATCCGTAGATTCTTTGAGCACTCATGGATGAATCTCATCAGGCCCCATTGCCTTATTTGGGTTTATAATGGTTAACAACTTTTTTATGTCTGTAGGTGTGAAGAAAATATTTTCGAGGATAGAATCTCCTAACATTCAAACGGATCTGCCACACCATCGCTGTAGATATGATGCAGCAAGTCATTAAACCAGATTTCACATTTATCATCTTCCTCAACAAATATTGATTGAAAGAAATGATTTAGTTCCTTTGCTATTTCCTGGTCATCATTTACATCACAACCTTTATCTGTTTTAAGTCTAGAGATTGTTCCTCTCGATTTTGTCTTACTGTTTACATACATGGAGAAAGCATTCACATTTTTAAACTCTTTTACAAAGATGTTTCTCATACAGCTTCTTGGCAATTCATAATTTCTTATTCGTTGTATTCCTCCTCCTTCTTCTCATATACTCTCGATACCTAGTATATGTTCTACATTCTAGATACCTCTTCCACGTGTAATATTTCCTTTTCATACACCTCTTAACTTTTACATTGAGCAACGGTTCTCTAATAGGACATATAATCTAGCATAATAGGCCCTATTATAGTTGTATCTATATCTCTTTCACAAAATTGGATTTAAACTTGTATGGAAGTTCCAAGTTATTATACTATGAGCTGCTTTACCAATAGGACACAATACCTCAATGCCACTAGCACCCAGTTTACTAGAAGGGATGACTAGATCGAGACACAACCACTCTGACGAGTCGGTTTCTCCACGTGCTGTGCAAAAAATAAGTTGCACAATTTATCATAGAATTTTTGCGAAAACGTAATTCTCACTATCTCTTACTATACAGTTTTCCCAATCTATAGTCGGCAAGTTGAAATCTTCATTAATTAATATTTTGAGTTTACAAATTTTGCTAGCAATCTCAAACTGGTTTAATATTCTATCATTATCCTCTAGGCTTGCATCTCCTTTTCTATGTACAACGCCAAGCAGATCGTCATTTCCCGTAAATGTTTTTCATCCACAGCTATAAGGTATTCTTAACATTCAAGTCATTTATCTCCCTACATAATTCTATATCAATACGATCCTTTACCAGTATTATTACACCACCTCTAATTTCGATCATATCTTTGCTATACATCTTAAAATCAGGTACATTCACAATATATCTGTCTATGTTACGGCTAAACAAACATCTAGAAATCAAAGAAATAGGTGTGCGAATAATAATTTGCAAACCTTACAAGAGAAACTGCATTCTGTGAATAATAATATTTACTAGGTAGAGCCACCACACTTTTTAAAACATAATTAAATTTTTTTTTAAATGTGTTCAAGTTTTTTCTTGTTCTTGTTACTTAATGTTTACTTTTTAATCAATAAATCAATCATTTTGATGCCATTTTGTTGACAGGCCTTAAAATTTAAAAAAATTGAGATGCTGTAATTAAACAATCTATTAAAAATAATTTACACTCACAATTGATATATTTTTTATTTGCAAAAGTTAGTTTCAATCATCATTATTCAACTGAAATGTGGTAAAAATTGCACATGCTGCATAAAAAACAATTAAACATAGCTTTTTTTCAATAGTAGGGGTTGGTATAATTGCTGATTGGATATCGATCATTGATCAACAGGCCATGTCAACAATAGCAGACGACATGTATGGAGGGCTTTAAGCGTTTTTGAAAGATGGAAAAAAATGGGGTCAAAATAGTTTCTTTAATGACCGGAAGTCACTTGATTGGCAAGACTTTTTACTTTACTTTTAAAATATTGTCCAATTAAAAATAACAAAAAAATATATGAAAAATTACCCTAAGCAGTAATTTTAAAAAGAAATTATTTTATTTTATAAGTTACCTTTTGTTCGTTAAAATGACATAAATTTTGATCTGGTACAGTAAGCAAATGAAAGAATAAGAAAAGAATAAAAAAAGATCTCTGTAAAAAAATATTTAATGTTAATATATATATTTTTTTACACGGAAATTATCCATAAAATATGAGTTAGCAAATAAAGATAAAAACTTGCCAAGAACAGCAATATTTTATTTTTATTTTTTTTTAAAGTTCTAAATAATGCTTCCCCATGGCTGCTTTTTCAAAAATGTAAACAGAATTTATTTTGTCATTGACCTATCTTTATATTAGTCAGCATAACAAAAAAATGTTTTTTCCCGAAATTTCGAATGGAAACATCTTTAAAAAATAGTTCGTTTGATAAAATTTTCGGTACTTATATAATAAATTATATAAGTACCGAAAATTTTATCAAACTCCAATGAATATTCGATTTTTTGTAAAACTTTAAAATCTGTTTTTTTGCTCGTGAAAGCTTTGGGAAATTTTCGAATGCAAACCATTTTATAATCTGCTACAGCTTTTTGCACTATTGTTTTCAAAATATCTTCAGTTCTATAAGGTGTACACAAATAATTTTTACCTCATTGATGCCACAAAAATTCCGACAATAAAATTAAATTTTGGACGGTTTTGACATTTCTTTTCGTAAGGTGTCTATTTCCGGTAATTTTTTTAAAGCGAAGTCCGTGGGTCTCCCTAATATTTACTAAGAATGTTTTTTCCATGCTTGATTTTAAGAATATTTAAACTTTTAAACAATATCGATTTTTATGAGCTTAAAAATAATGACTAATAAAATCATCTTTCCGGTCGGATAAGATGATAACCAAAAAAGCAAATCAAGTGCACATAAATAAATATTATGTCTGCTAAATTTCTTCAATTTTTAAAAATGTTATTCAAAAAAGTTTGCTCGGTGCCATTGCAAAAAATAAGAAAAGACGACACAGCAATAACATTAATAAAAAAAGAAAGAAACGTCCATCAATAAAACTAAAAGCGATAACGTCAGATTCCCAAATTACGAAAAATTATAAGATTTGAAGTTTTTCATATTTTCATTTACTAAAACTGGTACTAGGAAAAGAAAAACAAATCAAAATATTTTCATGGGTGCAAGAAATGCAAGAAAACGAGTTCGTACATTTTTTACTTGCAAAGACAATCTTCAAAAATAAACAGTCAGAGTCTATCAAAGTGTGAGCGCATGTGAAATTTTTATGCTCTCAAGAGAAAAACGTATTCGCAATGTGAAGTCAGGTAAAATAAAAAATATTTTAGATATTCTTTTATCAACTTTTGTTATTAAAACAAGCAACTAAGAAAAAACACAATTCTCAATTTTATATTTCAAAGTTTTCCTCGAGTCAATGTTTTTAAAAAGTTTGTCTAAGAGTTTATATACCATGGCAATAATCTTTCGAGGTTACTATAAATATTTAATAAAATCATCATTACGACTTAAAACTTGGGAAAACTTTGGCAATTGGTTCAAAAAGTTTTAATCAGTACTGCACTAATTTTTCAGTTTCGAAATTTACCAAGATTTGTTTACATTTGTTTTCACTTTTCATTAACGGATTTCTTTTTATTAAGATTTTTTGAAAAATAAAATGAATTTTTATATGAATTCAAATATCGGAAGAAGGTGAGTATGGCAAGTACCAGAGCAGGATATAGTTTAACTTGAAAATGTTGGTTTATCTGCTGCTTTTCGTTTAAAGAGGAATGAGATTTTATTTGCCCGATTTCAGGCCGATTACAAATACTTTGAATACATTATTTGCTTTTATCTTTATAATTAAATTAAACTAGCTTATGTTTTATGTTTGAAATACATATTTTTGGCTCAAGAAAATCTCAAATCTTTTAAAAATTTGTGTTGTGAAATTGGATTAGCACATTTAATGTGATGATCCAATTGATATAGTTGCTATGATAGCAACTATATCAATATCATAAATCAATTATGCAACATTTACTCATGAAAATTTGGGAAGATATGGTAGAAAAATAAAAGCACATAAATAACTGGAGTTCCATTTATTTGCTTGAAGATAATTATTTTGAGAGGTGTGAAATTTAAACAGGACGTGATGTTATCCAATGAAGAAATTGACACTGGCATTGGCATATATTCTTCAGGCGAAACACTGACATCATCTGACACATTTTAATAAGATATGAGTTTCCATATCCACTTAATTATCTATCAATGCAATAACTGAAAGACTTGTTTTTAAAACTGCTCTTCTTTCCAATTGTATAAAAAAAAGTAATAGGACATTCAGTAGACTTCCCAAAAATTACGGAGGTAATTACAAAATCTTTCTATTGCCTTTTTCCCCCCACTATCTTAAATTCTCAAGCATACTTTTATGCTTTATGGTTAGAAAAATAATAGAAAATGAGCCATAATACTGCAATAATTATAATTAGCTCAAAATAGATTCAGTCAATTTAAGCCAAAAATACAATTTTAGAAAAGTTTTGAAAACACCTTTTAAAAACTGCATGTTTAGGATTTTGATGGTCAGGTAAATTTTATGGTGGCATTTTAGTTGAAAATATTCAATTCTACACGATCTGAAAATTCAGTAAGTTATGTTTTTACTTTAACACTTAACACATTATTTTTGTTTTTTTTACTGTTTAATGGTTATTGAAAATTATTATTATTTTAAAACGGTAGGTATTTAAACAATTGAAATAAAGTTGTGAAGGATGAGATTCTCCGATTTTGAGTAGAAAAATAAATTGTACATCGAAAAGGGAAAAGAAAATTAATAAACCACATGCAAATATTTTCAAGTGGGTTAAAGAAAAGTTAGATTTGAATTTTAGCCTTTAAATGAAAATAAATTTAAGAAAAATGAAAAAGTAGTTTTAAGATGAGTTCTGAAAATTTTGTTGGGTCAGTATGATCTTTTTCTTGTTTCCTTTTACAACATTCATTGGATTATTAATCTTATTAAATATTACCGAACTTTATTTTTCAACCAACATACATTTTTTCTCGACAGGACGTGTTGCAATAAGTACGTCTGTCTGGTGACCAATTATTTTTCTCCTTGTTAAATGCCATTTTGATAAAAATGATGCGATTACCGTAGAGTGAATTTCCGAGATTTTCCTGACTTAAAAGCAGACATTTCAATGAGATCGTTTTATTTGTCTCTGTGGGTGCATTTAGTTTAACAACTTCAGAAAATAATGTATTCAAAATTTAAAATGTATTTATTCTCACTGGAATAAATAAAAATTACCTGTATATATTTCGTTCACGTTTTCTTCATATCATAAAATACACAAGTCTCTCATTTTTTTACCCAATCAATCACGATTTAACTCACTAAATGTTCCTAATTAATTAAACAACTATATTTACCTACTTAGAATGTCATTTATCCATTATTATTTTCCTGGTTAAAAGGTGTCTGTATCGAGTTCATCTGCCTTAATATTCTTCATTGATGTCCATCAACGCTGTTGTTAATGTTAGTCAGTAACAAAACTTTACTCAAATCTCGTTTTAGCTAGTCAGTAGTCATATAATTTTTTCCTCTTTAAAGAGTGCTTTATCATTCCACAAATTGATATCCCGAGAGCGTAAAACGTTCATTTTTACTTAAAAAGTGAACAATTGGTTCTTCAAATGAAAACTCAACGTTAAAAATCATTCGTCCAATTAATTATACCCACTTTAGCTTATTCCATATGTGTCCGATTTTCTGCGGGATTTGTCTGCTTGTAAGATGACAGATTTTTTTGAAAAACATCATCCTGTGTCTTTTGTGTCAGGTTTGGTCTTTCTTTACTCTTTATCTCTGTCTAACTTTTGCGCAGATGGCTAGAGCGAGGAGCAGAGTGCCGGTCCTGAAGGTTTCTCTTCCTACTCAACTCAACAGACAATGCACCTGCATTTAAAAAACAAACCTTCTTATATATGTTACTTACCATTCTAGGATCTTCTCAATAGTCTTTCCATTTATGTACAGGAAAAAAAATCAATGAAACTGGCCTGATAAATGATAATTATCTTTCCCCCCCAAACAGAAAGGACGTTCAAATAATTTCCTCAACAGAAACTAAAGATAAACACACACACATACACATCATGTCCAACGAAACCAAGGGCAGATAATTCGACCACACACAACCTTTACCCATAATGACAGAAGACCAAAACTACATACAAACAGAAATTACAGAATAAATTCTAAAACAAGGTGATTTATATCTGTTTATGAGTGTGTCAACAAATCACCAGACAAGTAGTTCCAGTTAATTCCAAAATAGTACTTATTTGAATTTCATCATATTTTTCCTGTTCAAAGATTGACATGAAAGAGGGACGAATGACTTAAAAATCTTAACAATTATTGAATTTAACTTTAAACTTGTAATGACGAGCAGCGTTGCCAACTCTTTTGAAATTTTTATATCCAAAATTGAGGCAAAAAATAAAAAAAATATCTAGTTGTTCCAGAAAATTATCTAAACAATTATCCAAAACTGAGGCAAAATATATCCAAAAATATCTAGATGTTCCAGAAAATTATCAAAAAATACACTACCTATTATTGAGCCGCCATTCACTACACGCCATATCAAAATATAAAATAATAACGCAAAAGGTTTAAGGACTGAAAATATAAATCTTTTTTTTTAGATGCATCTAAGCATCACTTTTAATCAATTATTGAAATAAAAATTAGATGATGTATTAAGCGTTCGTTTTTAAGAGGCTTTTTTAGATGCATCCACACACCTCTATAAGACATTTTTCGGTCGGTCGGCCGGTCTGCCGTTCGGTCCCGATTACGTTAAATATCAATTTTCTCAGCCGTATCATTTTGGATTGATATGAAACTTGGTCTAGACCATCTGGTGAACTATCCTCACCCCCCTCATCCTGCTACTACTACCACAACTAGTGATGTTAAATATCAATTTTCTCAGCCGTATCATGTTGGATTGATATGAAATCTGGTCCAGATCTTCAGGTAAACCATCCCCATCTCCACCCTCCTTCTTTTCCTGCTTTCAAAAGACTAACACATTTCCAAAGGGTTCTAGGGTCTGTAACGGACACATACGTATTTTTGCACTTACACAACAAATGAAAACACTTGACACACAATTTTCCTAAGAAAATCAAGATTTTTACTCCGAGAAATAAAGTTATCTTGTCAGCTAGTACTTTTAGATAACCAATTTTCAGGACATGAAAATAATGTACTTGACTCGCAACATGATACCATTTGTAGACAATAAGTCTGGCAAACCCTTGTATTCTTGTCACCTTACATTTCATCTTGGGACTTGATGATACCCAGTTCAACACACCACAATTTTGACCAGCCACACATCTTCCACTCACCTCTTACTATAAAAAGACCGATCTATTCTTCATCTTTGTTCAGTCAATTTTTGTCGCCTGACAAATCCATGACGGTTCCACAGAGACGCGCCTCTCAACTCTGCTTATGTACGTACGCATTCATACATACACACTCTCTTCCTTAACATCTTCAACAAACTAAGGACATTTTACTAAGTAGTATACGAACTCTTTAAATGCATTCTTCTTCTTCTTCTTCTCATCTACTTTTTTTGTTATATCTTCTGTAATAAATATACTTCTTCTTATCGTTGCCAAGTATTTGTATTCTTTATTCTTATTAGTTTACCATGTGCAACTTGCATCTTGCAACATACATGTATTCCACCCTTTTTACTACATGCAGACACAGGCAGAGAAAGAAATATCTTTCTTACGCATACCGCTAACATTCACCATTTCTTTCTCTAGTCTCATCAGCACCATAGCTTGCTATCGGCAGTCAGACCCATTTAAAGGCTATTATCACTATAGGCACTCAGTACTATTACTACTGCTGCTACTATTAGCTTACCGTTAGAGATTACTACGCTCTTATCATTGTTTGTGTTTTCACAGTAACTTTTTATAATGGAGTCAGATAAATTAATAAGGGAGATAGATTTAATATTTAGTCCTAATTCTATCAGCATTAATTCTCATTTACAGGTCTAATGGATTGAAAGCATCTACAATTTGCATTTTAGAAAAACGAATCTTGACCAATTTTTTTAATCCTAACCCACTACACTTGGGACAGTAAAAAAAACTTTCTAAATGGACAATTTCGTTAAATGGGAAACATTTTGCTATTAAATAAATGTGTCAGCCATTAGCTAATTAACGGATATAAATAAGATTCAAGGCTGTTTTAGCATTTTAAGTTCATTGTAAATTGCAGCCATGGACACAAAATAAGTTTAGCAGTATATTTACATTGTAAATAAATCGAACATCTGCTGTCAGAAAGACGGACAAAAAGTAAGGGTCCAGTTTTGCATTATATGTAGCTTGCTTGTAAATCGAACTCTCCCACTTTAGAATCAGTTACTCGCTTCCTCTGTGAAACATGAGAAATGCGCGTCAAGTAGATCAGACTGGATAGGAGAAATACATTTTCATAGAAAATTACTGTGGTTTGCTAAACCGAATCTTAACCAGTTAGACATTTCAAAGAAATAAAATGAACAGGTGGCGAGACTTGGTACAGGGACGGACTGGCAGTGATATGGGCCCCTGGGCACGAAGGGTTATTGGCCCCTTAACCCATCCCACCCTACCATCTATTCCATACAGATCTGTACAATCTTAATCAGATATTTGTTTCTGTCTCCAAAAATATAATGTAGAATTAAACCAAGCATACTTCACTTTATTTATACATGAAGATAACAAATAATATGATTATTATAAGTATAGTTATCTACATTTATATAATTATGGACCAAATAATAATGCATTGCGTCTTAGAGAATGAACATGTAAATGAGTAGCGAGGAGTATAAAAAAAAGTATGCTCCCTTGACGCGCTCTTCGCTATTTACATTCTGATAGTTTACACTATATACCGGGGGCCACAGGGCCTGCCGTGCACCCACCCATGATGGCCGTCAGCACACACACAAAACCCAGAATTTCATATCTCGTCTCCCAGTTGACATATCTATGGATTGTGGAATTAATTTCTGATGGAGGTATATACAAATATATGCATCCTTAGAAGGATAATTCCACCAGCTCTCGAATAGTGTAACTTATAAATTACAGCCGAAAATGTGAAGCTAAGTATTCAGCATTTTACGAGAAAGCCTCAAGTACACAGTTCACGTTTTCGGCTGTAACCTTTTAAGCACAGGAGATACAAATTGACAAGATATATAGTTGAAAGTCCGAGGAAATTCTTTTTCTAACGATATATATATATATATATATATATGTATATACCCCCACAACGATAGACTTTGGACTGTGTACTCGAAATCTTCTCGCAAGATGCTGAAAACCTTGATTCACTTTTTGGGCTGTCCATAGACATTTAGTTTTTAGCTTCACGTTTTGGACTGTGACTTTCTAATCCCAACAGATACAAATTGGTAACATACACCGTTGGGAAGCTGATAAAATTCCAACGATCTCTCTCTATATATGTATATATCTCCTTCATAAATTTAATTCCACGATTTTGCCTATAAAGTATACTTGATATTTCCTTGTAAAATCATGAAATACCTACAAATTAATTAAGGAACATTTTGGTACCCTAAATGTAGAATCATGGGGGGGATTGTACGGTAACCCCTGCTGACTACTACGCTTGTAGCTGAAAGTTTAAATTACTAGTCTTCTTATGTGCGAATACCTTTGTATGTGTGTTAAGACTCTGGACTTTACATTACATAGAACAATACATTTTTTCAGATAAACAAATTCACATAAATGTTTACCAATTAGTTTGACACCCTGTTATTTTAAAGCATCAGGAGTGCACGTAGCTCACTGGTTTGCAATCCTGTTTATGATGGTTTCTTTGTCTTTTTTCAGCATGCAAGTTATTCCCTTTTCAACTACAATGACAATCAGTAATTCCAGATAGCTTTGTTTCAGTGTTGATCTGAATCTTGACTTAACAATCTTAAGTTTGAAAAATGATCACATGTGCACTGTGTGAGTGTCATCAAATATTTGTATGTTGCAGAGTACGGTACAAGTTCGGTACAAAAAGTACAATATTTGGGTTGCATGGATTTTACAAGTGTATAAAATTTACACTAGTATAAAGGTTTAACATAATTTGGGAAATACGTGCTAGCGTAACCAAAATTGAAAAGATCGAAGCTAGTGCAGATTGTTATTGATATGCCTGGTCGGCAAAAGAAAGCATGACAGTTCGCTTTCGGCAAAAAGGTCACGAAAAACAATTTAGAGCTATTAGCATGCGTAGCTGTCACCCAGGACCATTGCCAGTATATAGTTTTGGCAATTCTGCCGACTTAATGGTTTTGCTAAAGAATTTCCCAACCTTTACGCTGACACTGCTTTTTCAAAATTCTACTGACACTCCAAGATGTAATCCACTCAACTTTATTTGATTGGCTAAGTGGAAACATTATGTTGCAGCCCGGATAAGTTCTCCCTTTTTTTCTCTTCCTTTCTTTTCCCACAAAATCCAAGTTGCAACAGAAAGTCGCCAAAATCGCTGCCGAAGAGAGGACCGCCTGACCCAAGAAGAGAAGTATTGGTGAAATTGCGGTCCTGCTAAAATACCAGTTTAAGACATTTGGCCAAGTCCGGAGCTGAAGAAAATAATGCTGACCGCTTCCGATTGAAGGCTTAGCACCGTTGTTCCCTGTCAAGACCATCCTCAATTATCCCTGCCACGCTAGTACTTCAACCGTAAGAAGATTAGCCCTAGACCCGACCAACCGTGAATCTTGTCCGTAAAATCAGCACCAGGGGAAGAGTTAAATCAATAATTGTAACAGCAGTTTGAGACACTATTGGTGGCATTCACATACATCCGTATCTTTGACATGACCACCCCTTTATTTGATTATCTACAGACCACAGGATGATGTAATGATGTGATTGTGATGCAGGCATGGCGAATGATTCATTACACAGATTTCTCGTGGTTTTACCAGCATACACACGACAGCAACACAATTCATTGGTCATGTAAATGAAAAGTTAGGTACAGAAATCATTTGCATCAAGGTCCCAGTTGTTACATTTGTCAAACTTTTAACCAAGTGACCTTGTCATCAATAAATAGCTAACAACAATTGCACACTGATCATGAGCAGAGACACCTTGAGTTGAATCCGTTTGTACTGAATATAGACCAGACTCATTAACTTCCCTTGATATTGTTTCTTTGATCATATACTGTTGTTTTCCACGACCCTGCTGGATTACGGCTCTTGCATTTCTCCAGCACATTCTTCAGGTGTTATTTAAGAATTGGATTATAATCTGCAAGGAGCTTTACAGCGTCCAAGAAGTTCCCACGATTTTTTACTTAGTTTTCATCAAATGCATTTGGTAAAGATTCAGCCTGTTTGCTATGATACGGAAGTGATTGAAACCCTATATAACATAGAATATCAATTATGCAGCTCAAGACAGTCCGTCATTGAAATATTTGCTTATTTCTCACTGTTCTCGTGAGAGACCATGTTTAATAGATTTGCATCTAGCATTACTGAGACATACCCCACTGAAGTGTTGGTGACACTAGGACTTGCTCCAATAGTCCGACTGTGATAGGTCTCCAGTCGGAGAAACCTTCAATCATCTGTGAATGAATGAATTTATCAGCTGCATACATCAGACAGAATGAGTAATGTAACATCATATTTTCTTTATTATAAGTGACCTATTTCCGGTTGATTTCTGCTCCGTGCAGCCTTTTTCGAGAATACACCAGCTTGGTGTTAAAAGGAACGTCATGTATGGGTTGATTTGGATGGAATTCCCAGAGTATATCTGCACAGATTCTAGTATTTCTGGATGCCGATGCAGTTGAATGGGTAAAGAAGTCACTTTTGTGTGGTGTTTGCTTCTTTTCTATGGATCTTAGTTGGTGGTTCTGGAACTCCTGATTCTGCTTCTTGTGATTCTAGGTTTTTTGACATCGGCATATTTACCTCAGCTATCTGAGATGATGTTGGAGATTTCTTGCAGAAGAAGGTTTCAATTTTGCTCGTTCTTTGCTGAGTTTCTTCTCTTTTTTTCTTTTCTTGTCTGTGCCAATTTCGGGTTTGGGCATCCATACGCTTGCTGCCATTTTGGCACCATACAATCTGAAATTGTTTTTTCAATAAAGTTATATAGGTTTTATATAAATATAATACAAAATAGAAAAGTACTGTAAGTACTAGAATTTAAATTTAATATTGTTTGTATTTCTACTTTCTAATCAATATTTCTAGGGTGTAACTAACTTAATATAATAGTCCGGGGGCCAGCAGGGGCTACCGTGCACCCCCCCCCCATGATTCTACATTTAAGGTACCAAAATGTTCCTTAGGATATCCTCTTTCAGAAAAAAGATGTTACCAAGAAAAAAGTTGGGAAGAACTACCTCATTTGCATAAAACAAAATGGCCGCCAGCTTAAAGAAAAACAGAATTTCATATCTCATCTCCCAGTTGAGATATCTGAGTACTTTAAAAGGCTAAATCATGGGTTTCAGACATGATGAATTCAGAAATCCACTTTATTTTACCCTAAAACATTAATTTAGTCTTTGGATCCTAGAATTAATATTTGATTAAAGTATATATATATATATATCGTCAGAAAGATAGTTTTATCAGCTTTCGAACGGTGCATGTTCCCAATTTGTATCTGTTGGGCTTAAAAGATTACTGCTCAAAACGCGAAGCAAAGTATTCAGCATTTCACGAGAAAACTTCAAGTCTACTATCCAAATTCTATGTATTGTAGAATTAGTTTTTGATGGAGGTATATACATGTATATATCGTTAGAAAGGAAATTTTATCGGCTTCCCAGCGGTGTATGTTACCAATTATTAAGTATTCAGTATTTTGCGTGAAAACAAGTACACAGTCCAAATCTATGGATTGTGGAATATATTTCTGATGGGGGTATATACATATATATATCGTTAGAAGGAGAATTCTATCATCTTTCCAATTTGTATCTGTTGGGCTCAAAAGTGCTGCTAGGCATTTAGCGTTTTACAGGGAAATTTTAACTTTATATTGTGGATTTAATTCTTAATGGGGTTATATACATATATATACCATTATATATCATTAGAAAGAGAATTTCCTCAGCTATCCAGCAGTGTATGTTCCCAATTTGTATCTGCCCCAAAAGTGAAGCAAGGTTACGAGAAGATTTCGAGTACACAGTCCAAAGTCTATGGTTGCGTAGGTATATACATATATATATCGTTAGAAAGAGAAATCCTTCAGCTCTTCAACGGTATATCTTGTCTGTATCTCTTGAGCTTAAGAGGTTACAGCCGAAAACGTGAACTGTGTACTTCAGGATTTCTCATAAAATATTAACTTCACTTTGGACTGTAACTCTTTAATCCCAACAGAAACAAATTGGGAACAAACACCGTTAGAAAGCTGATAACGATATATACATGTATATCAATCAAGAATTAATTCTACAATCCATAAATCTTTGATTGTGTACTTGAAGCTTTCTCGTCAAATGCTGAATACGTGGCTTCACCTCTTGAGCTGTAACTTTTTAAGCCCAAGAGGTACAAAACATACATCGTTGGAAAGCTGATAGAATCCCCTTTCTAACGATATATAGATGTATATACCTCCTCAAGAATTAATTTCACAATCCATAAACTTTGGACAGCGTACTTGAAAAAATGCTCAACACCTTAGCTTCACGTTTAGATCTGCCACATTCTAAGCCTAATAATTACAAATTGTGAATATATACCGTCTGGAAGCCGATAAAATTCCCTTTTTAACGATATATACCTCCATCGGGAATTAATGCCACAATCCATAGACTTAGGACTGTGTACTTGAAGTTTTCTTGTAAAATGCTCAACACCTAGCTTTACGTTTAAGGTTGTGACCTTTTAAGCCCAAAAGATACAAATTGACAAGATACACGGAATTCTCTTTCTAACGATATATATATGTGTATACCTGCATCAAGAACTCATTCCACAATCCATAGAAATCTTGCCGTGTAATTGAAATTTGCTTGAAAAATGCAATATACTTAGCTTCACGTTTTCGGCGGTGGTTTTTTTCCACAATCCATAGATCTTTGACAGTGTACTCGAACTTTTCTCGTAAAATGCTGAATACCGAGCTTCACGTTTTCGGCTGTAACTCTCCATGACCAAAAAATGCAAATTAACATAGACACTGTTGGAAAGCTGATAATATTCTCTTTCTAACGATATATATATATATGTGCATACATCCATTGGGAATTAATTCCACAATCCATAGACTTTGGACTGCGTACTTGATGTAAAATGCGTAAAATGCTGATATATATATATATATATGCCACAATCAAACATTAATTCTACGATCCATAGAATT
>VCCN01006052.1:2577-21199 GCA_006491835.1 Architeuthis dux | reverse complement strand
TGATTAAATTTTGGTGCAGATCCATGCACAATTACCTCCCCTTTGTTACAAGCGTATACATGAATATATATAGAAAAATAATGCAAAAATATTTGTCAATAAAGAAAAATTCCTGGATCCATCCCTAAATGCAACCAACTCTTCCTTATTGCATTGCCCAACCTTCTACAAAATGTCATTGAAATTCATTGTGATATCGTGTGGACAGATATGAAATTTTAAAATATCAAGTGGATAATGGGAGCCCCAGCTCCAGATGTAGTTCTTGAATTCCTCTTCTGCAAATGCAGGCGTGTTTGCCACGCACCAGGTTGTACATGCTTTGGAAATGGACTTCCATACATATATGCCTGTTATCTTCAAGACTGCTCCAATATGAAGCCAGAGGATGATGAGCAGAATGAACAAGATATTTTTGATGAGGACATAGATAAAGTATATTTTGTGAGGCCATTGAAGATAATTGCTTATTGAAATGGAATACTCAGAATTAGGAGTATAGGGATAACATATAACTATAACAGCAGTTTTGGACAAGGTTTGTCATTAATAGTCAAATTCTCATATTTTCGTGCAAATCTCAAGACCAATTGTGATATTCAGTGTATAACATTGGTATCACTTGAAAAGTAAAACGAGAGCAAAAGTTACCTACATTTTCTTGAAAACTTTTAAATAAAACCTATATTTCTTTTTTTGATGGTTTGTTTGGCTTTATACTAAACTGCCAGTTTAATTCCAACTCTATAATACCTATAGAATGATTATAGACCATAAATTATTTATGCTTTTCTCTTTTTTTTTCTTTTTTTTTTTTAAAGAAAATACATGGTTTTGACCTTAAATTATGTGATAACTTGCTTAAGCCAGGCATCTGGCGTGTCCATTAAGCATTTTTGGATATAGTTTTGGCACCCCTAAAGATTCATAACAATCGTTTTTAGTACTACTTTTTGTATCAATATTTTCCCTGGCCCATGGACTTGTTGGCAGAGCTAAATAATTTAAATGAAGATTGATCTTTAAAATGTTAATTTAAATTTGCATAGTATTCTCCTAGTATACTAATCTTTATCAAAATTATTTAAAATTTTTTTTTTTTATTGATTCCTCAATTCCCTCTTAGGAAAAATAAGTGTCCTTGAGGTCAGTATATTTTAATGTTTTGTGATTCATTTTTGACTAATTTGTATATTCATACCTAAAGGAAAACATGCATTTTCTATACATTATGACATGAAATGGATTCAACCTGAAAGAAATTGTGGCATACTGAACAAGGTGCCAAAATTTCTCAAGACATCAGATTTTTTTCAGGAGAAAGATTTTATCTTTTAAAAAACATCAGTATTAAGATTGTGTATAAAAGTTCAAAACTAAAATTTTATTCATAAAAAATAATGTTAGTCATGGATTTACTTTTAAAATTATGATCATATTTGTTATTCCTGCAGCACACCTGCAGACTCTTTGTGACACAATATTCAAAATCTTATTCACAAATTTTCACAAATAATTAATTAATAGAATAAATAATACTTATACATCTAATTAATAAAACTATTTTGTGTGCATTGATGACCTACTCTAGGGGTCAGCAAACTTTTTTGGAGGCAGGCCGGATTAGAAATGTTTTGCAGGCAAATTAAAACAATGATCATACAGTAGTCTATGGAAAAAAATTTATTTTTTAATTACTTTTAAAAACTTTTAATTGATTTTCATTATAGGAGTAAATACCAATATGAAATTACATGTACTATCAATCAATGAGAACAGTGAACATTTTTTTTGGCACAAAATAGTGTCAAACTGTGGTTCAAATTTAGCTGAATATAGAACAGCAGGAATGCGTAGTGTTAAAACATTTTAAAACATTGATTCATTTGAGGCCACTGCAATAGTGAGACTTTTGCTCTATTTTTCTATGCTGGATTTTATTGTTTGCTAACCAAAGATAGATAATAGAATACAAAAATTCTTTTTAAAAACCACAAAGAATTCTTACATGCAACATCATATATTCTATGAAGTCAGTGGGCCAGATGAAATGAGGCTGCGGGTAGTGGTAAGTACTTGACAGGTTGTGACAAATAGTAACTGACTAGTCACCACTTCCTAAAGTAGGTTTTAAAAAAGTCGTGCTCTTCATCTCAGTGACACTGAAATAGCTTAAATGAAGCTCTTATGTTAAGAACAACTTTATATCATTAATGAACTTAATGAACAGTGTGATTTTTCTTCTGTGTTTCTGTCTGTAACAATGGACTCTTTCACTTAAAGATGATGATAAAAATATCCCTTACCCACCATTTGAAACAATTGACTCTTCCACTGAAATGAGTTCAGTAGTTGCTTTTCTGAAAAAAATCATATTGAAATTCAAATATATCTGAATTTTTTCACAGGCATTAACTAGTTAGAATAAAAATAAATATATAATTTATTTTATTATTATAAGTTTAGCTATTAAACATTCAATAAGATATTAAAGAGTCATAAAATATACATGAGTCTCCCAATATTGACAAAACTTCAAATTTTGGGAATTTGACCTGCATGAAAAAATAGTACACACCAACACATCAAAAAATATATCTGCACAGATTATTTTAAAATAAATATGAATCCCAAGATTTTTATGTTGCCACCATTTTTTCACCATTAGAGCTTTTGGGTAACAAAAATTGAAACATTTAAATCATCATATTTTCCAAACTACTGATTTTTAATTAAGACATTATTGTAAAGATTGTTCATTGTGCTTTTCAGTGGGACCGAATTTATGGATATACAGTATAGAAAGGATACATTTTATAATTAAGAGGTGCGTTAGGGAATGTATGCAAAAAAATAGGACCCAGTTCTTTTATAATGTATAAAGTGACTCAGAATTTCAGGAGTCGTGGCAATTTAAATTAGCTAAAGCACATGGAATGAGGCAGCTTATTTTGTAGGCATTCATATCATAGCCAAGAAGAATAGTATATTCTGCTTGCATCTGCACTGGACTGGGTGCTGCAGGTTGATCTGGGAGGCAGCTCAGGTTTCTTGACCTAGTCGCAACAACTTCGCTGAGGTTAGACCTGGTGATGATATTGGACTCTTTGAAGCAAGTGATCCTCATGGAGTTGACGGTTCCCTGGGAGGACCATATGAAGGAAGCCAGCGAGAGGAAACCGTACAAATACCAGGAATTGGTAGAGCAGTGGGGGTGTTGGAGGGCCCGTTGTGAACCCATTGAAGTGGGTTGTAGGGGCTTTGCTGGCTGATCGCTGTGCCTACTCTTTTCTTGGTATTAATGGGGCCTCAAAAGGAAGAGCCATCAAAGCTGCCATGGAGGCTGCAGAGAGGGCCTCTAGATGGCTCTGGATCAGAAGGAGTGAGCCCTGGGCCAATGCCACTGGGACACAAGTCAGGGCTTGATCAACCTTGGTTCACCTGACCTCAGGAACATCACGGACGATGTGTCCCATTGTATCCTTGCATGTATTGGTATTGTTAAATAATAGAATGAATTAACTCGCATTAATAGATCTATTTATAGTTCCAGAGTTATTTAAATTTTATTGTTATTTTTGAGATGTGATTTTTAACTGCATACCAAATTTATATAATTCTTTATTTAAAAAAATGAATAATCTAGTAACTATATTATTCTATTATGCATCTATATTATTGTTACTTATTATTAGTTTATTGTCCGCTTTCAGTGCGTGCCATCAATATAGAGTAACATTTGAGACTAAAGGAGTTAAGAGGAATGTAACAATAACAAAAAAACATCTTTTATTTCCATGTTAATGATTCCAATTAAGTTTTTTGGGGTTTTTTTTTACAAACTATGTGAAACCAGTTCATCTGAGCATCTTTATTTTCTGTAAATCATTTTGACGAATTTTTAAAATTTAGATTTTTTTTTTAAATGTATAGAATTTTGAACAGCTTAGACATTGAATTTAAGTGAAAACTAATATACACTATACAAAAATCAATATACACTAAGTTTAAACTATAACAATGAAAATACCTTTGATTTCTTGTATTATAAAAGTATTGAGTTCAGTACAACAGTAACAATTTGTTCTGTAGTTGGCAGCAAATAGTTCTGGTAAGATCCATATGCAAGCACTCAGCCTCGTTTCAATCTATTTAGCTGATTTATTTTGATGTGCAGACATACAAGTCTTAAATGTAATAGCACAGTTTAATGACAATTAGGAGTCTGCTTCAAACAGAATTGCTGATGTTTAGAGGGAAAATTTCAAATATAAATGGCCAAAATTCTTTTAATTTCTCTGGGGAAAAATATACCCACTTTAAGGTAATCCTTGTTCTGATGGGTTTTTAATACGGTTAGCTATAAAATGGCTACTTCCGGGTAATTTGAGAAGCATGATACAAAACAAAAATCAAACTTAATTTAATTATAAATTTAATAGCCGATCAATATATTGTTTAAAACCATTGGCACTACTTAGTCTTTTGTTTTTTTTCATTACATAATTGAAGTAAATTAAATTACATTGTTTCTTTGACTTAAATAGGATAATTTTTTCAGTACACTGTCATCTTAATTAACTTTTGAGGTGCATCCTTATATTTTCGATATTCTTATTATCTTTTTTTCATTACATAATAAGATAAATTAAAATAAAAATTCTTTCTTTAAAATAAGTTATATAATAAAAATAAATTACATTTTTTGTTTTTTTGTTATGCAATCATTGTTTGATTGTTTCTCCTCGCTTATTAAACCTTTTGTAATAAAAAAACTAACTCTAACACCCTACTCTCCACTAACATTAACCAATATGTCAAAACTATAATTGTAATCCCCCCAGTATGTTGTGTGCTTGGTTAAAACCAGAATTTCTTTTATTGCTAAACGTAACTGGAAATAACCATATTAAAAACCCATCAGAACAAGGATTACCACCCACTTATATTTATTTTCAAATTACTTTGGTGTTTATTATTGAATTTTGATTTTCAAAATCTCATTGTGATACAACCAATACAGTTAGCATATATGACAAAGATGATATAAATACTTTTCTTGTGAAACAAGAATGTACCTATATGACAAAATCTAACTTTGTCTGGTCTCTGTGGCCAAATCGGTAAGGTATTGTACATGTCAGATGGGCTCCCAAGGATACAGAATATGAGTTGAAATCTGAGCATAGCAATAAAAAGTAACAGTAAGATACAAGTTAATCTAGTCAAAATTTATAATTAAAGTATTATTATCCCAAACAGATTTTAGACAGGTCTGGTTAGTCACTCAATAGAAACTGTCACATGACTAACATCTTTGGGAGCATGCTGTGTTGGGGGTGATCAATAGATAAGTTACTTCTCTTTCTTTTGCCAATAAAAAAGTCTGAATTTTCAAAAAACAAATGTGGATGCTGTTGGACACAAACTAAATGATCAATTGGGGATAAACTTATATTGCAAATTGAACCTCCCACCAAAAACCTATTGTCTTTTACAAAAGAAAAAAAAAAATTTTTTTCTGAACATAATAAGGAATAAATGTTGAAAATTTCAGCCCTCTAGCTCCAAGTGTCTTACTGTTTTATTGGTGATAACAAAAATGCTTATACGGGTAATCGGCACTGCCTAGTGTGGAGCAGCTTGGTAAGTTTCATGAAGAGGTGGGGAGACCAGTTGTGTGACCTGGTAAGTGTTAACAGGGTTGAGAAGGTGGGGGATGGGATCGGGAAGGCAACTTATACTGAAAGCGAAGGATAGTGAAACTAAAAAGGATGGGGAGGCGTAGATAAATGGATTGAATAGGATAAGAGTTGTAGCATAGGGAAAAGTTGGAGTGGGGCTACATTGCAGAAAATGCAGGATTATTAAAAGGTCCGGGGGGGGGGTAAATAAGACTTTCAAACAGTCGGTGCTCTAGTAATTTATGAAAATTTTAGACAAAAATTTAGTCTTTTTCCTTTCTAGCAAAGAAAAAATCAAACTTCAGAACAACATTTTTAAAATTTTAAATAAGCTAAAAAAATCGTTACTGTAGAATGGGGTAATTGAGAACGAATTTAGGCTATTTTTCAGGTTCACCAAAAGTTAAGTTAATGTTGAATTTTTGAAATTTTCAGCAGGTTTACAAATTGATTATTTTTTAACATATGTATTATATAAAATATTCCAAAATGTTCGTAGGAAAATATAGGAGCTACTCAAAAATATGTTCTCAATTGTCCCATGCAGGGTCGGATTGGGCTACCGGCAAAATCCTGGTGGGCCAGTCTGTCAGTTGGTCGGTGCCGCCTACGCATAGTCAGTAGGCTTGTTGTTCTCAAACAGTGAGCTGCGTCAAAATAGTGTACTAAATTTTTTAAATAAATTTTTCCAAATACAGAAACATGTATTTCGAGCCTTGAACGTGTCCTGTACCTGTCTTATGTATGTCCCACTCCCAGATGAAAGGACAAAGGGCTTATGAGTACGTATATCAGTAGAGGCTGATATAAAAGTTCATTGGCTACAGTGATGCATTTTGTCTAATTGGTTTCATTTTTACAGTTGGTGAGCCGCATAAGTCAAATATATTTCATAGTGGGTCGTCATTAGGGCTTATGAACAAGTTGGGGCCGTCTAAAAGTATATTTCAAATTATTTAAAAAATTTAAATATTATAAAAATATGTACAACTTGAAACATTAGTGAGACCAAAATGTTATCAGGTCCTAGGGCCTTAAACTGGCATGGCCATCATACAATAAAGTTTCAATAGTTCTGTGCAACTGACAGGTGCCGAATTTGACATTGATGGGCCAAGTGCATAACATTTCTTGGGGCCCTTCTATTTTTGTTTTCAGCTATCATTTTCCAAAAAAAACCCTCAAAATATAAGTGAGATATACATAAAATTATTATGTATAATTTAACGTTAAGTACACTATGGACCAATATAATCTATCTCTAAATCGCCCCGAGTTGTAGGTGTCTGTATATGTAATCTATGTCAGAAGTTTTCAACTGTATAATCAAATTAATGAGGTCCTTGCCTCCAGGCCTTGAAGGTGAGAGCCAAAATAAGTTTCAGTGTGGAGAAAATGTAAGGGTACAAGTTAAATATTGCAGTCCCAAAACTTTTTATGTACTTTTTATGCACACCAGGCAAGCGAATTCTAAGGAAAAATATATTTCTTATATATTTGTATGTGCTTAGAATGAATACGATGTGCATTTCTTCCAGAAATTTTCAATTTTTTTGTGAATGTATGTGTGTGTGGGGGGGATTTACAATGTAAGTATAATGCTTAACTGGATCCTTACTTTGTGTGTCTGTTAGCTTAGCCAAAACAAATCATTACCTTCTTGTTTAACCGTATGAAGTAGAAATCTGAAAATCAATATTTTTGTTTGACATTTTATTTTAAAAAAACATTAAATTTCTATCTACATCTGGTTATACTTTTTACGCCTGCCAGAAAGCAATTATATAATGTAATGCTTTTATGCATTACATTATATAATTGCTTTCTGGCAGGCGTAAAAAGTATAACCACTGTAGAGAATAATAATAGTTAGATGATTTTACAAGCATTACATTTTTGTAATGATGTACGTAGGAATTAACAAAAAATGTTGATAAAGACAAGAGAACGAAAATAAAATAA
This sequence comes from Architeuthis dux, assembly GCA_006491835.1. Lineage (NCBI taxonomy): Eukaryota > Metazoa > Mollusca > Cephalopoda > Oegopsida > Architeuthidae > Architeuthis > Architeuthis dux. Next base: position 13,553 of record VCCN01006052.1, on the reverse strand, counting down.
AATGAGGATTTTACTAACAATGAAGGGGAAAGGTGTGCCTTGTATAAACAAGAGATATACCGAAAAGAGGTGATGAAATTAGGGATTTCTGATAAATAACAGATGCCCCAAAATTGGCTAGAGAAGTTTATTCACTATGCCTTCACATATGCCCCTCTACCGAAAAGGGGGGTAGGGATTGCTTTTACCTGGAATATCACCTTATATTGAATTGGCTGTCAGAAATCCCCCAAATCAATGACAAATTCTAATAAAATCCATTTGAGGTACAACGCACATCTAAGGCAGGCAAACCTGGCGGGGAGAAATAATATTTCTCTTAACCCATCTGTAGCTGGATGAAAAAACAGTTTACTGGATGAAAAAATATATTAACCCTGCAAAATAAGGAAAAAAGTCAGCGCAGAAGGAAAGAGAATAGAAAGAAAATCGAACGGGAACAGGTATGTTGAGTTTAATTTTAAAACTTTTTATGTATCCCCTTCCATTAATTATATATTTGAGATATAGTAAATCTAAACAATATGAACAGTAGTTCAGTAGGGAATGGTTACGAGACGAATGTTCCGGGGATAATACCAAAGTATATTGTAAATTGAAGCTAAGTACCAAAATGTGAAGAAGCATGCACAATCTAAGAAACATATGTCATTCATTGCAGTTAGCAATTTTCCATACCTCTTCTCAGCATATTCCAAAACACTTGGTGTTTCTCATTGCAGAAATGAACAAATGGTTTTCTAATTCTTCTGTTCAGCAACAAAATTACACCCATTTATATCAAGCCCTTAATGATAGTGTAACTCCACTATAAAATTGGGAAACTACATGGTTATCTATTCAACGACAAGAATGGTTTGTCATAATTTCGTATTGTCATACCAATGCAGACTAAAGATTTTCTGGGTTTACTTTGAAAAAGATTTGGAAAATGTTGATGTCGCAAAACCTCATCAAATATTAAAAAAATCTGAACTACTGCAATGTAATAAATGTTTTATTGTTCTTGTGCCTCCCTGGTTTTTACTTAAATGTTATTACTTCAGAAATTACGGACTTTTTTCAATTTGGTGAATTGCTATTGAACAAAAAAAAAGAGCATAGTAATCTAACAGGTCTGCGCAAGGGTTTCATATGCCCTAGGTGAGATTTGAAATTTGTACAAAAGGTTCCATTCACACCAGGTTGTGTTCTAACAACAATTTTTTTCAGTTAGGAGTACACCCCTATGACTTTTGCTCCCTAGGCAACTGCATAGATTCACCTAATGAATGAATGAACATTATTTTGAGAAATTATCAGTATGTACTTGAAATAATGGATGTTTGACAGTTTGATTAACTAGACTAGATGTTAAAAAGTGTATGCAGTTTTTATACAGGAACCTTATACGATCATGTTCTAATCAAATTCTTAACTTTTGTTAAAGTATTCTACTTTAAAATGGAAAATGTGTGATGTACAATTAATATAGCTAGGCAGTGCGCCTAGTTATATTAATTGTACATCACACATTTTCCATTTTCGTAAAGGAACAATATTATTTGTTTTGTTTCGCTATATCCGGGGACCCCAGGTTGGGAACCTCTTGCATACAATAATGGGCCAATTTTTAGATATATGCCTGGGCCTTTTTTGGGATCCCAATCCAGTTCTGGCCCCATGATTGAGGCAATTGAGAACATATTGATATAGAGGCCCAGATTATTTGAAAACATCATCAAAAATTCAAACTAAGAAATATTTGAGAACAATAATTAAACTACAACTAATATCTTTCTATCAAAGAGGTTTTTTACCAATTACATTTTTAAAAATGATACATTTGTATAGCATTCTCTCAGTTTTAGTTTCATGACCATATCCTCTCCATTTGTTATACACACATCAGGATTAATTAGTTGCTTAAAAGCAATATTTACATTAGTGCCTCCTCCAGTTGGAACCTTGTACTTCCTGTAATATATTTTCCACTTCTCCTTAAACACAATCTTACCTACATAATGTACTGCTTGTTTGCCTACACGACTCTCAAACCTCACAAGTACATAGACACCAGGATGTAGATCCCTTACTGAGGTATCCTCATCCGATATGACTGGTTCAACATCATCAGCATCTAATGTCATTGTCAGCTTCTGCAAAATTAAGAGATTTTTGGTCTTGAGTCACTACTTGATGGACTTGGCCCTTGGGATTTTTCCAAAAATGTTTATTTATCTTAATTTCAGTAGCTGATATACCCTGAAATGCAATTTTAGCCAATCTTGACCTCCCACCCACCAAATTTGAGATCACATACAAAACTCTTGAGATACAAGAAATTGTCTGGTTGTGGCAGGTTTAGTGATTAATAATTAAATAAAAGTGGATATTAAATATTTTAAATAGTAGTATATAAGCTAAATAATGCATGCCTCTTTCTGGAATTTTTAGAATCTGGTCTCTTTATAAACATTATACCCCAAAACGTATACTACTTCCGATACATAGATGACACCATTTTAATATACCCCCAGAATATAAACCTATATTCAGTTAAATTATTTAGCTGAATTGAGTTTTTTCTGTTAGTACCCTAACAGAAAAAAATCAATTCAGCTAAATAATTTAACTGAATATATTTTCTGTTAGGGTACTAACAGAAAAAACTCAATTCAGCTAAATAATTTAACTGAATATAGTTAAAACTACATAAATCTCTAGGTAGCACACAGAAAAATTGATTCTATATGTAAAAAAATTAAAAACTGATCTGTAAAACTTTTTACCATGTCTGTTATACAATTTCATATTTTTCATGTAAAACTTAAATAAAAAATGTCTATTCATATAACTTTTAGTTTTCATCAGGATAACGTTTAAATTTATAAAGGATAAATGCTGAAAGGGCTAAATATGTTAAAAATAAATTAATCATTAGCTAATTACTTACCATGTAAGATTTTATCTTCATTGATAAGTAATTTACAAATTCAGATTTGAATGTTGATCTTTGTTTTTGGGTTTCTTAATTGATGTCTAAGTCTGACCTGATCAATACAGATACAATTAGTAAAATTATTTTAAAAATTGAATAAAATCTTTTCCCTAAATCTTGGTATTTCCATTTTGATAGCATTGTTCAATTTTATGTTATAGTTGCATGATCCTAATCAGTTCATTACTATTTTAATTCAGTAACTATTCAGTTTGTGGTGAAGTACAAGAGGAAAGTGGCATTGGTTTACACTCAAAGAAAGAAAGTGTCTGAAGTACCATTGCTTGATACAAGAGTTATGTTTTGTATCAGATTGTTCAATACGACATTGCCAATCTATCTGTATTAGTTGTTTGGCCACATTGAATGAGGCTATATTCCAGCAAATATAACCTTCCAGCTTCTCATCCACACTCAGTCATAGTGCAGATCTTCTCTGATGATTATAGAAGGTACATTTTTCAAAAGTGATGGTACTATGCAAAACACGATAGATTTCAGACTAGTGAACATGATTAATGCAGGCCTCCATATATATGTTTTGTTCCTCATTCAATTTAAATGGAATCCATTTACCTTGTTAATCTTAAATGATTTGAAATAGTTACAACTAATACATTGAAATTTGCTGAAAGGTTTCTGTTATTTTTGGTTCATTTTCCACCATTCAAATGAATAGTTTTGGCTGAGAATTCCCCTTTTTAGTCTTTTGTCGCATAGCTTCAAATGCTTGTGGTCTCGGCTAACTTTAGGAATTTGGTGTTATTGATGAAATCACTACAGTACACATTTAGAATGATGTGTTGCAATGCTGATGGAAGCGTTTGAAGAGGTGTAGATGGCACTGGTATATGACACAGGATCCAGCTACTTATAGAAGGGTAGGCAGCACATAGCTTTTTAGGCTCTTGTTTTGATGACTTTCCTGACGTTCTTATTTCTCCAGTCTACCAAAAACTTGGTTTGCTTTGGCCAGTTTGTTGTCTATTTCTTTATCCAGCCAGGCATCAGAGGACATGACACAACCCAGGTAGGTGAAGTTTCTGGATTGTTTTCAGCTTCATTAGATGGAGGCAGGTGATGCTCCTGCTTAGGTGTAAGCTGAAAAGTTGTGGTCTTTGCAAAGCAGGACTTTATCTACTGAAGGGCTGCTTCTGAGGGGTTAGGTACGTTATCCACCGAAGGGCTGCCTCTGAGGGGTTAGGTACATTATCTACCGAAGGGCTGCCTCTGAGGGGTTAGGTACATTATCTACCGAAGAGCTGCCTCTGAGGGGTTAGGTACATTATCTACCGAAGAGCTGCCTCTGAGGGGTTAGGTATGTTTCATCGCTGCCAGTTCAGCAAGGTAAGCTAGCCAAGATGTTATCAGTACGCCCTTTGAATACACTGTGAGTGTGAGCAATCCACGCAATGTTTGTTTGCTAAAATCTTTTAATTAACAGAATCAATAGAAATATTGTTTTTTAAATTTGTAAGGAAAAGAATGTTACTCATTTGAATATTAAACATATACAACATTGTCCTAAAATGTAGCTTTAAAAATTGGATTTTTGTAGTAAAAATCTTTGAAATTTACTTAAAAAAGAAAATCACCATAAGATTAAAAATCTATAACAAAATTAAATTAACAAAACAAATTGTCCTAAAATTTAGCTATATAAATAAATTTACCATTTTAATTTCTGTAGTATAACATTTTAAAAGTCTATAAGAAAAATTATTATAAGTGATTTTTGTTTTGTTTCTGAAAAAATGAATGTAATAGTAGTATACATAGTATTAGGTAGGCGAAGAAGAGAGGATTTTGTTCAACCACTCTTTCCCCACCTTCGTTTTATACTGATACGTATATCAGTATAAGACAAAGGGGGAAAGAGTTGTTTATTTCAAACGGGCATTAAGAACAATACTGACAAGGACTCATATTGTGAAAACAGAGTAATAACATTTTATATAATAACACAAACAGATTAGTGAGTACATAATGAACTGGATTGTAAGCTTCATTTAGTAGCAAAGGAAACTAAAAGATTATTGTCATGGTCCTTAGATTTGGTAGTGGTGCTGGAACGGAAATGCTGGACCCGTTCTAGTGCTGAAATGGTGTTGCTTTAACGGAGACGCTGGACTGGCAGTGCTGGACAGGGCCTTTCACGCCTCTGAGTGAGCGACTAAAGCTGCGTCATATACAAACCAGGTGCATTGTGGTCTTGGTGAATGCCTAAAGTTGAACAGATTACCATTTTTACATGTGCAGATATCTATGTCATCCATCTCCTCCATAGCTTGTTTCAACATCATGCTTAAGAATATTGAAAACACAACCATGCAGGACCTCCGTTTCCAAATATCTGGAAGAATGCTGTCAACACCTGATACTACAAAATACTGAAATACAGAATACTGCTTATACTTTGATTCAAGATCAAAGTATAAGCAGTATTCAGCTACAATGTATATTCAGAAAGCCCCTTTGTGTAATGGGGCTATTAGTCGAGTGCATTTATGTTTTAACCCCCCCAAAAATTGCAACAAAAGGTTTCTCAACGTTTTTTTTGTAGTATCCGGTGTGCTAAATAACAAAGTCTGACCACTGGAAACAACATAATGACATCTGACATCAGATTTTCTGAGCTTTTGTAGGATATTTTTATACTTATGAATCTGCATGTTTGTCTCAAAATATTTAAATCTTTTTTTCAGATTATGGCACCACAGTGAAAATCCGCCATTATGAAAAAAATATGCTACCATTTTTTGCAATGGATCTGGAATCTCTATCCAAGATAGTCTTACTCACTGAAAGTCCCTCTAGCATTTCCAATTGGTTTCATTAGTCATCTTAAAAATTCCTATGGGGCTCTATACAGCGCCAGCCAGGATTATGTTGCTTTAAAGTGAATTTTATGTTATTTTAAAAATTTTATTTTGGTCTTTTGCCAATGGACATTGCTGTCTTTATCCATTGACCATTTAAAGGTAAAATAAAAACCCCAAAAACAATGAAATTTTTCAAAAATAATTTTATTTTACATCTTAAACGACATTGGAAGATCAACATAATATAAAACAAATGTTGTAAAATAAAGCTTTACAAATGATTAGAAATATCTGGCTGGAAATCGACACACTATTTTTGAAACGTAATTAATTAAATTTAAACAAATTTGTTCTTAAGTTTTTTCTTGCTAGAAAGAAAAAAGCCAAAATTTTTGTCTAAAGAAATGAAAAACAAATTTTCAGGGAGAATTGGACTGTTTATTAATGGCAAAACATCAATGTCATAGTTGATGACAGTTATTTGATAAGTTAGTAAATAAAGCTTTTATATACAAGTTTTTTTTCCCCCACCTTAGGTGTAGACTTCCTGCCAAAATTTTGTTACATTCCTAGAAGTTATATAAGCATAGATTAATAAAACTTAATCGTATGTTGATTTATTAGAATAAAAAATATTTTTTAACAATATTACCTTAAAAAAACAAAAAAACAATGGAGAACAGTATTTTTTATTAATAAAACCTTTTGCCAAACAGATTATAGGGTGTTTCAAATTTTCAGATTTTTTCTAATTTTAAAGAGTTTAATTCTGTAGTAAAAAAACAAAAACAAACCTGTAATGAAAAAAAACCCCAAAAACAAACCGAAATGCAAAACAACATATTACATACCTCCGAACACCATTTATTTTTCTAATTTTAAAATTTATTGCAATAATTTAAGAATTTATTTGAAAAAAAATACTTTCGCGTACTTAAAGCAGGTTTTTGATGTTTTAAATTATACATTTGTCAAAAAATTACTTACTTTGGTTATGGCATGATGGATGTGTCAACAGAAAAATTAAATTGTTAGAAATCTTAATTAGAAATCTTCCAAAAATTCAGTAGGCCTCAGAAATTTGATTCAAAGAAAATTAGTTAGTTTAATGATTAATTGACTGGATTTTGAAAAAACTTGAAATACAGAGAAATTCACGCTTATTTACTGCAATGTAAAATAAAATGTCCATCAGCATTTTTTTTTTTTTTTTGCAAAATGAAATATAAATATTTTGAGACGATAAACATGCAGATTCATAAGTAAAAAAATAAAAATAAAATAAAAATATCCTTTGGGCAAAAAGGTTTTTGGCGAAAAGCCCAGTCGATGAAGCATCCTTTGGGCAAAAAGGTTTGCGACGAAGCGTCTAGACTTCTCAAGTGTTTGTCAATATCCATGTCCATCCTCTATCTCAAATGATGAAGATTGGGTTGAAAGTTATGTGAAGTAGAATTGGCAAAGCTGAGCAAAATTTAATAATCCTAAAGGTTGATAAAAAAAATATAAGAATTGAAAGAAAAAAAAAAAAAGCAGCAGGCAATTTGAAGTATTTGTTTATTTCTTGATAAGCACACAAAATGTATTTTAAAAAATAGGTATGGATCAACCATTATGATGATAAGAATAGCATTGGCAATAATAGTAAAACAATAATAATTATAACTAAGTTGCTGAAAGATGTATTTTACTCTAAACATTTCAATCATTTTTTTGGTAAAAGGAAAAAAAAAGTTTATGAATATGAATGAACATAGAAAAATGCCTAAATTTTCTATATTGTCAAATGGTGATTGAAATCGGTAAAGAAAAAATTATTTGTGTTTTTTTTCCCTCACAATTACAAAATAAATTAAATGACTGTAATAAAACCGATTTAGAGTATTGTATTCAGCTTTGGTAATTATTTTTGAACACAAATAAATGCATAGACAGAAGTAAATTTGAGAAAGCTTGCAAGGATAATTTTATTTCAATAAATGCATCTATAATTATACCAATTGTCTGGTGGGCTCTAAATTGTATACATTTGTTATTTTATATTCCATGTAGTTGTACAATGCTAAATTAAAAGGTTTTTTTTATAAGACATCCTTTTGACATTGACCAAAACATCTCAAAACTGATATTAAATTACTCATGAGGCATAACAAGCAGTAACAAAATGTTAAATATACTTAATATGAAAAAGCAGTAATCTACTGCTACTTGCTCATAAAAGATTAGAATATGTAAAAACTCATGTTCTGTCTCTCTATAACATTAAAAGTTAACATTGAGTAACCTTACATGACAGCTTAAACTGGAATCAACCACACTTGGATATTTAATAAAAAAGAGAATTGTTTTGTTCTATATAATTCAAATAAGGCATAAGCATATCTCCCCAATTATTTCCTATCAACTCTATATTAAAATTAAATCTGACAAAATATATTTACATAATAGTTGATAATGTTTCTCAAAGTCATTGTAAATCTTTTTTGTTACAGAATAAATTAAAAGAATAAAGGATAGAGCAAAACATTGAGTGAGACCTTATTTTAACCACAAAGAACGGAGGGATAAAAAGGTGAATCTATGAAAAGCACATAAAATAGAAAAGCAAACAATTAAATTAGATATTAATGTGCAGCAGTTAGTAATAGTAGTGATTGCTAATATCCTAGAAGGGTCGTCTCATTAGGGTACCATTCAGTTGATAATTCTAGCAGGATGTGTGAGGTGAGAGAGAAAGTGTAAGCTTTGCATGCAAAACAAAGAAGTTTGATTCACTCTTTCTTTCACTTGTAGGCACATAATAAACATGTGATAAAAAGAGAAATAAGTAAGAATGCTATTTAATGAAATAACAAAAGAGTATTCATTAAATGTACACAAATAGAATTGTTACATTGAGCTGAAAGATGTTAGTAAGGTCTGTAGAAATTTCCTAGAGAAAGAATTTCTTAGTGTTTTCGAAGTTTGATGGAAAAAGGTGTTCATTGGTGATCAGAGGAAAGTTAGTTCTTTATTTTGAAGGTGTTTTGAGAATGAATAATGACTGTTTGAAAAGAATGGCCATATGTGTTTGCATATTTTGTTTGTGTGTAAAAGCTACCATGAGTTTGGGCGTATGTACATGTGTGTGAGTGTATTTGTTGTGAGAGTTGAAAGAAAAATATACCTATGAAAATTCTGTGTGTTGGTAAATGTGTGTGTGAAATGAAAGCAAAGAAAAAACAAGCGGACACTAAAAAAAACAACAAAGTGACATGAATTTTTTTATAATTGGTAGATATGTTCGTATGATACAAAAGAAACAAATAAATCAGTTACTTACTTAGTCTTTTACGCTGCTGTTGAACTGAAAAACAACATCCTTTTCCACAAATGTTTTGGTTAACTTTTTGTAACTAAAAATATACTACAGTCAACCTGTTTTGTATGTGTGTGTTTGTATATATATATGTATGTAGGTGTATGTATACATGTATTTATATATGTGTGAGTGTTCATATATGTGTGTATAAACACTTTAGACTAGATAACCATCGTTCACCACAGATAATGCATTTGTGAGAACTAACATGTGGAAATTAAGATTAGTATTCCAACCATCTTATCTTTTTGATGATCTCAGATACCAACACAGAGCACAGCTATCGCTGGCCACTGGGCCAATCTTCAAGTTTTGTCTTTGCAGAACGGAGTCTGGTTGCAGAGGTAATAAATTCATAATTTCTTTTCTAAACATGATACAGCCCACCTCCAGTGACCGCCCGGTCTTTTATAATCATGACTTTTTGTATATATGTATATTTTCATGATTTTTTTTTTATCTAGGTAAATTCATTTGATTTTTTCACTAAATAATCCAGAGAAAGAAATTTTATTTTCATGATTTTTTTGTGCTATTTGAAGATTTAAAAAAGATACACCAAGTAAATTTCATTAGAAGAATGATTCCAGATTTTCTGACTGAAATGATATTACCTTCTGCCTCATTAATAAAATTACCAGATTAAAATAACGTTGATAAAATATTTTGCCATTTACGGTACTGTATTTTACTATTAGTTATCAAGATAAAAAAAATACAATCTTCTAAAGAGAATGAAGAAAATCAAATTAACATCTTTGGTAAAGGGTATATATACCATTATTAAGTCAGTGGTTAAAGTTGGTTTCAAAGGTACCACATTGTACTGCAAAAAGCAACATAAATCTGCAATGAGTGTGTGCATATTTATCAGGTATATACTATGAGCAATATACATATAATTCATATTCATAGAATATACAATATCAGATTTTGTGGCATTCTTATAGCTAATATTTTTTGTTTGTTTGGCAGTGTAAAGAATAATTACTGAAGTTTAAAATTACAATATTAATATTGGATAGTCTTAAGCAACTAGACATATTTGTGAAAAAAAAAAAAATTCAACAAAATGAAAAAATTAGTCTACACTGCCCCAAATGATAAGGCAAGAGATACTATTATGCATAATTTAAGGACAACAGGAAGCAACAAAAAAATTCCAAACCAACCTTTAGAAACATGAAAGATGTGGTCAAGAATACCAAAAGAATATCTTCAGATATTTTCCAAGGGCAGGAATTGAAACTATTGGGATTGAGTAAAAACTGTATCTGGGGATATTACATTTATAAAAGAAAATAATGTTTCTTGCATTTTATTCAAAGCTAGCTGCTACTATATGAATTTATTTATTGATATATTATTTATTGATATACAAATGAAGATTCATACATTTCCATCTTTCTCTAGAAACATTATACATAGATCATTTTTAAAATGGTCTATATACAAAATACAGTAAAGGTAAAATAGGTTTATTGTTGTAAAATTAACACCTTAACTATAATGTCCAACAGCAAAGATTGGATAAATAATATATATACAGGCGTCCCCCGTTCGTTATAGTGCAGTTCACAAGATAAGGTGGTGGGTGGTAGAACCTAACATTTTTACCTGTATTATCGCCCACTTGTCCAGAAAACTGAATAAAAACAGAATTTACCTTTGAAACCGTGAGCCTGATATTTTGTGCTTAGCAGCATTTTACTACACTCTAAGCCCATTTGATGACAGAGGTGACACAACTCCAACTCCATCCCCACTAAGGAATATATTTGACTTACACTGGCAAACCAACTGTAAAAATGAA
>VCCN01006040.1:1909648-1937072 GCA_006491835.1 Architeuthis dux | reverse complement strand
ATACTGTATTTAATAGCATATAAGACTCACTCCCTTTAAAAAGAAATGTCCCAAAAATATCCCTGCGTCTTATATGCGAAGTTGAACTGCTTGTGTTTTCTCTTGTAAATTACAGTATTTTCTAAAGATTCCTTGCTAAAATGGAGTCTTATATGCCCGTGGGTCTTATATGCTATCAAATACGGTAAATTAAACTAAAATTAAAAAGGGCAAGACATCTTTTTTTTAGTTCACATTGGTAGACATCTTTTTTTAGTTCACATTGGTATACTGGGCATGGCCTGTAAAACTAATCCGCTGGTAAAGCTCATCTCTTTCCCTGTATGTCAAGTTCAATCCCTGTAACAGGCAGTGCAGAAATATAAACTGGCTCAGTGGAAATGCAGACCAGAATTACTTATATGATTTAAAGATCTGTCCTTTTCTCTATTACATATACGCAGTGGCGTAGCTGAGGGACGGGTGGGGGCAATTTTAAATATCCCCCCGGGCCTCCAATTGAGTCACGCCCCCAAATATTTATGAATAGTAGTTAACTTACTGCATTTCTACTAACATCAATAACGAATCTCACTAAATGGTGGCGGGGTCCCCCAAGGAGCCAATCCCGCCACCCGGGCCATCAAATCACTAGCTATGTTACTCAACAAGCTCACGGACCCCAAGCTATTCAATGGTCTGCCCACGGACCCCCAGTGGTACCTTTGTGTCCGCGGCCTCCTGGTTTGAAACCTCTCCACTATATGTTGAAAGGGGGGCTTCAAGGAGCCAATCCCCCCGGCCCCCAAATCTCCAGTTACGCCCCTGCATATACTCATGGTTTGGATGGTCTGAATTCTTTCTTTCAACTTCCCCTATAAAATATAAAAGACACTTCCTCATTTGCTAAATGTGTTGGGTATGGCTATCACCTTTATGTGTCTCGCTTCTTCAGTCATTTGGTATTTCCCATTTTTTAGTTCCCTTCAATTCCCTCTTAGGGTCCGCTGCACCTGTTTTCCAAAAGATGGTGCTTTCTTGTTAACAGAGAGTCTCATAGCATCTGAATGGGACAGTAATTCACTGGGAACTGTGCAGGCTAATTTGGTTTGACTGTACAAAGAAATAGCATGAAGACTAAGAAGACGCAATCATTGGAAATTAAAAACGGGTAAAATACTTTGGGATTTCGAGATTCAGACAAACCATTCTATCCAGGCCAGAAACTAAATCTAAATATAGTAAACAACAGAAAAGGAATGAGTAGACATGTCGTGGTCTTTTGTTAGATAAAAATTCAGGGAACAGGAAGTTGGTGGTAGTGTCCATAACAGTTTGGGTATTGGGAACGCTTCTAAGAATCCTTGTGAAGAGACAGGACGAATGTGAGATACATTAAAGAATTGATACAATTCAGCCTATTGCATTGAAGAGATAGGATTCGAGGCGACTTCCTGTCCTGTGATCCCCCAGGATGACTTCCAGACGCCTCTAGTACTAAATAATAATTGAATGAATCTCATATGTGACTGTGACAGTCTGTAACAAAGTAGTTCATGCGTATACCGACAATATAGGGAAATGTAACTGATGATTCTTATTATAGGTTAAAGTTTCAAGAGGAGGAGCAGAAGAAGAAGAAGAAGAAGAAGAAGAAGAAGAAGAAGAAGAAGAAGAAGAATTAAATTGGAAACGAACAACAACATTAACAACAAGAATAAGATCAGGAATAAGGACAAGAAGTTAATGAATGGAAAGAAGCGATGATAGGAATAAAAGAGGATGGATATAAAAGACTGAAAAAGTTTCTATATTTAGCGAATTAAAAAAATGCATTCTGCAGGTTTTCTAAAGATTCCACAAACTTGACCAGTGATGCAGAAAAACAGTTATTTGAGAACACACATGAGATAGGGCACCAAAAGTTGCGGCGATTTGAATTGGTAAATAGATCGTTCAATAACACTGTTGAAAGTGAAAGTGAAAGTAGAAGAAAAAGGAAGAATCATCTTCTTTGAGTACAAGTGAGTGCGTATGGAATGGTGCCGGTGAGGCTGGTTTACACAAGATGGAGATGAAGTGATGGAGAAGGTGGAGGTGGCGAAGAAGGGTGATTGGAAATTTTTTATATATACGAAAGAAGATGAAAAAGTAAAGCAAAATGGAAAGCATTTGAATGTGGAGTAACGAACGCAGTATCAATATGTAAACAGACTGACAAACAAACAAATAAAAGACTTCCATAAATTGAAATAACAAACTGCACAATAAGAAAAACAGGACGAAAGGTACGCAAAGAAAATAATCTTTAAAGAATAGAAGGAAAACAAATTTGAGGTATTAAACATAAAGGACGTCCGAAGAAGACAAAAAGGAAGAAAAAAGAAGGAAAAGAAGAAGAAGAAAGTTAGAAGAGTTAAAGGACGGATTTTAGGTGAAGAAAAAGAAAAGATACAGAGATGTAGAGGGAAAAGAGGATGCTGGTGAAGAAGAGATGGATTGTTGAAAAAGAAGAAAAAAGAAAAGAAATAGAAAAGACATCAGTGGTCGAATGACTAGGAAAAAGAAGAAGAAACATGTAAGAAGAGAAAAGAAAGAAGAAAAAATGGATAGGTGAGGACGTAAAGAAAAGAAGAAGATGAAGAAGAAGGAGGAGAAGAAAGGGATAGATGAAGGAGGAGAAGAAGATTCGATAGATGAAGATGAAGAAATGGATTGATGAAGAAAAAAGAAGAAAATGATGAAAGAGATCAACGAAGAGGAAGAAGAGGAGGAAACAGAAGAAGATGAACGAGATCGAAGAAGAAAAATGGATGAAATGTGAAGAACAACAGAGAGACAAATGGATATATATGAAGAAGAAGAAAGAGAGGAAAAAGAAATACAGAAAGAATAGAAGAAAGAAAGGAAGAAGTAAATAAGTGACAAAGAATGAAGAGATGAAAAAAAAAAGAAAAGATAGAGGAAAGAATGAACTTCTAGAGAATTAAAATAAAACGAAGAATGAAAAATTTTAAAAAAAGGAGAAGGGGGTAAGCAAAGACATTGAAGATATACAAAGAAGAAGATTGCACTCGTAAGACAGATGAGGGTGCGTGGGTGAAGTAGTGGGCGAGGGACGGCGGGTAGGTATTGTTGGATTGAGGAGAGGAGACAGAATCACAGAATGGGGTGGTTAGCAAGAGAGAAAGAGAGAGAGAGCGAGAAAGAGAGAGAGAGAGAGAGAGAGAGGGGGGGGTTTCAAGAACAGATTTTTATAGTTGAAACATCTGCCACATGGGAAGAGAAGAATTCATTTTTTCCAATTTTTTCGTACATTTTATTTGCCGCTCTGTATATTTTTGATGATAATTTTTGGTTCGCTTGCTTCATCATCATCATCATCATCATCATCATCATCATCATTAGCATTATTATTATTATTATTATTATTGTTGTTGTTGTTCTTGTTGTTGTTGTCATTATCATTATTCTCGTCACTGCACTTTGCATTTTGCGTCTCCGACAAGCCGCCCCACTCTCTACTTGCCCACCTATCAAACACACGCACACCCACTAAAGAGCAAACGCACGCGTCCACATTGCATTTGGATGCATACCGATGCTTTACCAACCCCCAACCCTAACCCTAAACCAATATTACAAAACAGCGCGCAACCTTCATACCACGCCATTTCCTGTCCTTCTCCCCCTCCCCTCCCCTCCCCCATCATTTATCAATATTTTCATTGTTGTCCTCTTATTCATAATTCTGATATAGTTTCATTTATATTCGCAGTTTTTCTCTTCTATTCAAACTTTTTTTTTTATTTTTCTCTTCGTTCTTCTCGATATTTTTGTTAGAGGTTTCTATTATATTTTCCTAAAAAAAGAAACAGTCTCCCTCTTTCACTCCTTCCCTCCCTTGAATGCTCTTCTTTCTCGCTTTACTTCTCTCTCTCTATCTTTCCCTCTACTCCCCCCTTCTTCTCCTACCTGTTCAATTTCCTTTGCAGCCTCTCTTTCAGTTTTTCTTTCTAATATTTGTTGGTTTGGTTCCATTTAACTCTTCGGAGCAATTGTAAACATTAGCATAGTCAGTCTGGGATTTTAATGATTTGCCCTAGGACTAGATGACCGTTCATCGGTCTGAACTCAGACATTCTATGTATAAATCTACATAAAAGAATCGAAAATGGAACCGATTCTATAGTTTGGGAATTCACTTACCGTCTAAGTGAACATTTGGTTCACTAAGGACAGTTGGCATTGTCATCTTACCTTGCCACTTGTAAAGTTCCCCCATGAATTGATTTAAAAAAATGAATTTAACAAGACTGGTTGCTTCAGGGTCAATCTACACTCTGGCTGAAGCTTAAATGACTTGGCTTATAAGTTTTGAAAATATTTTAACTTTTGTAAAACAGTTTTCCTTTAACTGAAAAAGAGCTTTACATTTGGCCATGGAAGGGGACTTCATAAAATAGCATCTAGATATCTTTCTAGATAAATAACATGGCAATCTAGATAATTCTAGATATAATTTGAGGTGATTCTAGATATAAACTGAACACAAAGATACTGTGGCCTGTGGAGCAAAGGGGGTGGGTGACCCATTTTATTCTTTATAAATATTTAGTGGGTTGAAATAAGGTTCAATGCTAAATTCCAGCCTCCTCAGTAGCCTTGAAGGGTTCTAATTTTGGTGAGGGTCATTGTTGTTGTCATTGTCATTGTTGTTACTAGGGGAAAATAAAGTCAACAGTAGGAGTTTGACAATAAATCAGTTATTTTGTAATACGTTGCTGACATTCAGATGGTAGATGACACACCACACACGTGGGAAAGGGATGATAAGGAGTATACGACTAATGTGTTTAATAGATACGAACACAACTATTAGTACTAGGGTCTTCATCTTCATTGTTCTGATCACTACGTTTCGACCGACGCTCTCTCCGACCATCAAGTGTTGTCTGAAGTTCTGAGATTAAAAAGGCCGTCATTATTCTATGAATTATTTGGACTAGTATCATCATCATTGTTATTTTGATCACTACGTTTGTGGTGGAACTCTCTGAAGCCTTCATGTGTATTTCGCATCTGGTGTTCTTCAAAGGGCTTTGAACAGGAGATTACACTTTAGAATGACTGGAAAACTCGACACAACCAAGACTAGGATACTAGTCTGAATTGGATAAGGGACACAACTATACTTACAGTGCTTGTCATAAGTATTTGAACAAGCACACAATCTGTTTTTTATTTCCTAAGATTGCAGGCGACATTAGGGATTTTGAGCAGGGGAAATCCAAATTAACTTACTAGTTTGGCAACTCTTCCAATTAGCAATGTGAGTCCCCCTTTTCAATCTCCTGCACAAGATTTTAGAAAGATACAGAAAAAAATTTTCTTTTTCCTTTAACAATTTAATTCTATTTAAAAAAAAACATTTCCAGAAATTTAACATTTAGAACCACAAAACATGACTAAATCCATGCCTTGTTAAGTTGATTGCAATCAAAATGTCTGTTTGTTCAAATACTTATACCAAGTACTGTATAACAGATCATTTGACCTGCACAAAGACGTCCAATTCCATATAAAAAGCGTATGTTTTGTCCACTCTCTGATCCTAATGAGCTTAGGTATTCCCTAAAACATCAGCATTTACCACCATTCGTGGCCGAAAACCAATAATTAATTAAAGCCCCGTGACCGGAAATCGGTCGCCAAGACAGCACTTCTCCATTGCATTAAGGTGAAGGAGCACTCCCTATAATCTGCAACAATGGCCAAGGGGACCAGGAAATATCTAGATGACCCACCATAAAGTTCGACCCTTGGTTGTGTGCTATAGAGGATGGGTATCCGGTCTACCCCATTAAACGACCATGGATCACATTCTTCCATTGTGGGGTGACGAATAAATCACATGAACTTCTCCCTAAGGAGAAGATCAAGACATTCATCAATGTTAACCCCCGCAGGACTTTAACACTTAATTCTTTCTTTCTTCTTTCTTGAATCAACTTTCTCCCTTTTATCAATGTATCAATATTTGCAATTGGTGTCATTATGAGATTCTTTCTTTCTTTCTTTCTTTCTTTCTTTCTTTCTTTCTTTCTTTCTATTTATCTTTCTCTCTTTCTTCCTTCTTGAATCCACTTCTTTTTATCAATGTATCAATATTTGCCATTGGTGTCATTATGAGATTATTTCTCCCTTCCTTTCTTCCTTCTTTTCTTTCTTTCTTTCTTTCTTTCTTTCTTCCTTCTTGAGTACCTTTCTCCCTTTTATCAATATTTGCAATTAGTGTCATTATGAGATTATTCCTTCCTTCCTTCCTTCCTTCTTTCCTTCCTTCCTTCCTTCCTTCCTTCCTTCCTTCCTGTCTTTCCTTCCTTCCTATCTATCTATCTATCTATCTATCTATCTATCTATCTATCTATCTATCTATCTTTCTCTCCGTCTTCCTTCTTGAAGCCACTTCTCTTTATCAATGTATCAACATTTGCAATTGGTGTCATTAATAGATTCTTTCTTTCTTTATTCCTTTCTTTCATTCTTTCTTTCTTTCTATCTATCTTTCTCTCTTTCTTTCTTCTTGAATCCAGTGCTTTTTATCAACGTGTCAATATTTGCAATTGGTGTCATTAATAGATTCTTTCTGTCTTTCATCCAGACATTGTTCCTTCTCCCTTCCCAGCAAACGTTCGCCTTTCTCTTCTTTGCTTAACCTTGCCCTCCCCCCCCATTTACACCTGACTACCCTTACACCCGTCTAACCTGACACCCAGCTACTAACTAGACCACAGATTCTTATCCCACAACACCTGCTTCCACCCAAAACCTCGTTCCCTTGTTGTACAATTTTTCTATTCTTCGTAATTGACCTTCCTCTTCAGTCTTCCGAAAATTGTTTTTAGTGAAAGAAAGATTCAATAAAATAACAGAAACACCAATAAATAAATCGAAAATACGGAACTTGAGGCTCCAGATATTCTTAAAAGGTTTCAAAGCCTCCCACCAATTCTTTGTGACTATTTCGACAAGTGCACAGTTTAATTAAATCGTTATTCCTGTCCAATCCGGAATCTTATTTCATTGAAAGATCTGAATCGTTTCTTTCATCCTTCACCTTCATCTCCACCTCTGCAACTCCTTCTCTCGTTTCTACGTATCTTTCTTCTTCTTCTTTTTACCTTTTCTCTATTTCTAATTTCCAGTGAATAATTATTTACCTTCGATGACATTATCTAAATCTCGGATTTTTTTATTTATTTACTATCCATTCTTTCTTTCTTTTTTCTTTCTTAATTTCTTTCTTTTCATATTTCTTTATTTCCTGCTTTGCATCTTTCTTTCTTTTGTCTCGCCTGCTTTCTTTCTCTCTTTCTTTCTTTCTTTCTTTCCATTCTCTTTCCATTGCTTCTTTATTTATTTATTTCCATTCTCCTTCCTTCCCTTCTTTCTTTCTTTTCTTATTTCCATTCTCCTCCCTTCCCTTCTTTCTTTCTTTCTTTCTTTCTTTCTTTCTTTCTTTCTTTATTTCCATTCTCCTTCCTTCCCTTTTTCTTTCTTTCCAGCCTTTCCTTCCGTTCTCGTTCATCTTTCTTTGTTCTCTCCTTCCTTTCATCCTTCTTCCATTTTTCTTCTTGTCATCCTTCTTCTCTTTCATATTTCTTTCTTTTCTACAACTTTCCTTTCTTCTTTCTTTCTTACTTTCCTTCTTTCTTTCTTACGCAAATTCCTTTATTTATTTTCTGACAACGTTTCCTTCCTCTCTCCTCCCCTACCTCCCCATTTTCCTACTTACAATCTTCTTTTGTATTCCTTCTCGTTCATTCCTTCTTTCACATCCTCCTGCTACTTCGTCCTGGCTTACCCATCAGCATTTCTGACATTGATGGCCGTCACCGCTCGCACCGAATAACGCCACTTTGACAACAAAAGACAATCCATTTTAACGAGAAAACTTTAAATACAAATAAAAGTCTACACACGCACACATGCAAATCATAATAATAATAGATTAAATTAAAATTAGTAAACACGAAAAAGCCAACAAAAACTATTCTCAACCTATTCAATTCTTTTATAGCTTTTGATTTCATAGAAGTATTTAAAGTTATAAAAGAACATTATTATTATTAAAAATAATTATCCACTTTTTGTTTTAACTAATCGAGGCATAACGGACATAAAATTATACTTAGAATGACTTATAATGGCGACAAGTGCAGTTGGACTAACGTCTATGCTAATAGTATTAGTGCAGAATTTATGTAAGCGCTCTCAAACGGTATTCGAACACGACCCCATTCCACACATCTGATAACAGTTACACAAGCTCCCAATGAACAGAAAGCTTTTTATAATAATATAATCATTGAGCACACAGATACTATACTCTGATCCTATGCAGAAGTGCCAGGGACGACATTCTGATCCTAGGCTGAGCGCACAGATACTACACTCTGATCCTAGGCTGAGGGTCGGAGAATAACACTTTGATCCTACACAGAGCTCACAGATACTCTGATCCTAGGCAGAAGTGCCGATACATGTGTAGATAACCCCGTCATTTTGACGGCTAATATGATGATAATAATAATAATAATAAGAAGAATAAGAATAAGAAGAAGAAGGAGAAGGAGAAGAAGAAGAAGAAGAAGAAGAAGAAAAACAAGAACAAGAACAAGAACAAGAAGAACAAGAATGTTTTTTGCGATAATGTTTTTTCCCTTTCGTACAAGACGAATTTCCTTAAGGAACCAAAACGTGCTGGCTTTGGGTCAGAATTTTATTTTAAAAGGAAAACGCGTAGAATCAGTAACGATCGAGATAATACTTTCGCCATTTTCGAAGAAAAAAAATAGGAAATAGATAAATAAATAGCTATTATTAAGGGAGGATGTTACCCATACAAAACACGTCGTTTAAAGAAGATGAGAAAGCCGCCCGTTGAGAAATATTGCAGCATAAAGACCGAACGGTAACGACTAAAAGTGTCTGTCACAAACCAAATATTTAAACCATTTCAATTTTTAAAAAATAACGTTCACAATTTAAAAAAAAAATATTAAAGCAAAGATTATCCTATGAACAATAATAAAACTCATAACCATATTACCAAAATGTGAGTTGAATTGGAAAAAAAAAAGAAATTAAATAAGTTCAAATTCTACTGAAAAATCTAAATCACAGCACGTAAAACAAAAAGGGCCGGTCACGTGACTATTTCAATGTGGCAGATGATAGCAAAGATGGCTGACGTTTCTTCGTATCGTTTCATTTTATTTGTAGTTTTTCCCAATCAATATTAACGTTCGAAAAGGGAGAAGAAAACAAATATATGTGAAGCGGTGTTGTTTGTTTGTTTGTTTATTTGTATCCTAGTGAAAATAAACTGTGATTTAAAGAAAAAAAGAAACTATTGTTTTAGTTATGCTTTCTACGTTTGTTTTTATTTGTTTAAAGGTCTTTTTTGCTCTTCTTTCGATTAGTAGGATAAGCTGATTCTTTTGCTAAACATGGCGACTATAGCATGAATGAAAAGAAACAGGGCGAAGAAAAGAAATAATAGTCAGCAGAGAAAAGGACACCATTGAAAAACTAACATAAAAAAGGCAAATATTGGTGGGTAAAAATATGAACAAAATATGAAAGAGAAAAACAATTTCTGTCCTTAAGGCAATTAATCTCAGTTTCAGCTCTGTTGAATTTTAACGGGTTTGGCTGTCGTGGAGTGAAGTTCCCAAAGGGTATGTAGTTTCATGAGTTGGAATTCACTCAGTGAAATAAGGAACAAAGAAAATTAAATACGATCTGCGGGGAAGATAGTCGAAAGGAAAGAAGGACGAGAGACAACATTTGTAACAAGCAAGGGGGGTAGGAAGAAAAAGAGGAAATAAATAGGGGGAAGAAAAGATGACTGTCGTAGAGTGAAGTTCCCGTAGGGTATGCAACTTCATGAGTTGCAATTCACTTAGAATGAACAGAATTGGATGAGCAAGGAACATAGTCAAAGGGGGAAAGAGAACGACGCGAAAGATTTTATAACAGGCGAGGAATTTTAGAAAGAAAGAAAGAACGACGAAATGAAACACAAAAAGGAAGAAATAGAAGGAAGAAATGAAGGGAAATAAAGAACGTAAGTAAGAAAGAGTATATAGTGAGAATAGAAAGAAAGAAAGAAAGAAAAAAAGAATAAAAAAGAAGGAATACAAGAAATAGCAGGAAAAAAGATATAGGAAAAGGAAGAAAAAATGGAAAAGCAGATGGAAATAAATAAGAAAGGAAGAAATAACAGATAGAGAGAATAGACAAAAAGAAAGAAAGAAAGAAGAAAATGTTGAGCAGAAGAAGGAAAGGGAAAAGATGTGAAGGGAGACAGAAAATGAAGAAAAACATGTAAGAAGTGGATTATACTCTTTGACCAATATTTGAAATTTACAAGCTATATTTGTGGGGTGGCTTACAATTATTGCCACCACTTTATATATAGAATTGTATATGTACACAATATATATACATGTATTTGTATATATATATATATATATATATATGAATGTTTATATGTGTGTTTGCGTGTTTATGATGAGTTTGTTTGTGAGGAAGTGGAGTTTGAAATGAATGGTAATGAGAATACTATAGGTAATACATATATTTATGCACACACATTAGCGCACAGAAACACACCAGCATACATACGCATAAATACACAGTATATTTAGGCACACAAATTAGCATGCAAAAACATACCAACACACAAACACAAACACATAAATCCACAAACACACACATATATCCCCCGGGCATACCTCCCCAATACACACACACACCCACACATATGGTGGAGAGTGAGGGTGGCTGGAAGGAGGGCAGGGTGGACAGAAGGATGAGTTGTGGAGAAATCGTGGCTCTTTTGCTGTTTCCAGTTCAATTTTGGCAAGAGAAACGAGTTGTTATTTTCGTCGACGAAGCGGCCCAAACTCCTCAGAACTTTTTTCTAATTATTGCACAAAGTTCTTGTTTCCAAATCCAGAATTCCTTCAAAAATGGACCCATTCATCTCCATCTTCATAAATCTATGTATTCATGTCGACACGAAGCTTTTTATGTACGCAGTTATTTTTAACAACTTTTTTGGCTACCATATTTGACGGCATATAGGCCCCACTCCCTTCCCCCCTAAAACTGGCTCAAAAGGTAAATGTAACCTTCGTTGTCCAGTCCCACATTGGCCATAACTCGAGAAAGAGGTAAAAGCTGCTGATAAATGAGAGGAATTCATGGAAATTAGTTTTTTCTTAATATCCCCCTGAGGGCGGGGGCTTATATGCCACCAAATACGGTAGTTATGTTCTTAGCTGATCTTAGTTTAGCCCTAGGTATGGGGCACACAGCGAGAAGCAAACTCATTACTCAGTAGTAACGATCTGCGAAACTAGCTTGCTAACCATTACCCCACGGCAAGACGCCCACTTTCCTAAGAACATATATCTATATACATATCTACAAAGCTCTCGCTTCCAAATACAGAGACCCTTCAAAATGGACTCATTCATCTCCGTCTTCATAAATCTATATTTATGTCGACACGAAGCCTTTTTATGTACGCGGTTATTTTTAACACTTTTGTTTTTGGCTATTGCTCGACTAATTCTACAAAAACAGTAGTAATTAGTGGGGAAAAGGATTTCTGACCTGGTTTGGTAAGGGCGTTCTTTTTTTATGGTAGGGATTTTGAACTCTCATAAACACACATGAATAGAGCAACCTTAATTCAAATGGCCTGCTTTGTGGCCGAACTACTTGTGTATTTACCACCAGTGCCAGGGATTGGCGTTCGAGCCAAGGTAAAAGAGTCAAGATTTCGTAGGCTGATTTTCCCATATCCCAGATATGTTCCCAATCCCCAATTTGGAAGAACTTTGCAACACACTCTTCCCAATGTCGTTCCATTCACTTAGGCTGTTCCTTGTACTAAACTAAGATTAATTCATCATTTACGCTTGACATTTAATATATTTATTGAAATCAATCTTTGTATTTCTGTCTTTATGCCTATGTCAGTCTGTTCCTTATCTATCTATCTATCTATCTATCTATCTGTATGTATATCTATCTATCTCAGACTATCCTCAGTCTGTTCATATCTATCAGTGACCATTACGGTTTGTTTTGAAAGTAAACATTACTATGACGACAAAAACGAATTAGAATCATTGTCTATAATTCTGAGAATAGTCATTATCATTTCATCATATGAGCACCATATAATAGGGAGGGAACATAGCTGGAAATATTGAACGAAACTATATACATCTGGAAGTCGAAGTAACACAGCTTCAAAACTAAGATTAGGTTTTACAAGAGCAATGTTAGGGCCGTCCTTTTGTATGTCTCTGGCTCTGGCTGGAGAGTTGAGAAGACATGAAGAAGGTCAACGTCTTCCACAATAGCCGCCTACGAAAGATCTGTAATATCTACTGGCCTACCAAAACCACTAATGAGGAACTGTATATGACAGACATTAGGAATATGTCCCTTGCAATTAAGAAACGTAGGTTACGATGGCTTGGTCACGCCCTTCTACTTGCAAAAGGTAGTAGCAAAGGTCTGTTCTACATTCGGTTCTGTTCAGACTTCACGTACCTTTTAAGTAGCATTTCGTACTTTGAAATCACAGCACACAAATATCTGGTTTGGGGAAAACACCCGATAAGAATATAAATGCAACTTGTACCTACATCATATTTAATGTTCTCATGAAACTACATACCCTTTGGGAACTTCACTCCACGACAGCCAAACCCGTTAAAATTCAACAGAGCTGAAACTGAGATTAATTGCCTTAAGGACAGAAATTGTTTTTCTCTTCCATATGTTGTTCATATTCTTACCCACCAATGCACCTTAAAAATATGAGCCGAAAATACAGGATATATCGAGATTTAGTATTGACTATTTAAAAATATTTACTAAAGGCGCTGATTGATTGATTAATTGTTTTGTTTAACGGCACATCGACCCCTGTTGGGTAATTTAGTGCCGAATTCAGTAGGGATGAGAGGGAGGGGGGATCCCATGTCCCCGTAACTAGAGACTTGAGAATCCCAAATCCCTGTCACTGAGACAAATGCCACGAGGACCGGGATAAAGGTGGGGGGAGATTCAAAAAGGTTCTCAGGACGAATCCTGAGCATGCTAATGGTAATCGCCTCCCGACCAGCTGGCCAAGATATCCTGTGCAACTTCTCCCAGGACGATACCCGAGCATGCCACAAGGACCCCCGAAGGGCCGTGGTTCTCTGAACTTCGAGGACATGGCGGTTTCGAAGAACAGATACTACACTTTAATCTTAGCCAAAAGAATTTCTTTATTCGCCTCCCAACCTAAAGGCGCTGAGCATCTGACAACAGACAATATAGCAGCGAAAGGGTTAGAGCTTGAATTCAAAATCTTGCATCTTTCGATGTCTCTGACCTTTCTATATGAATTTAACGAAGACATTGGATTATTACTAGGCTCCAGAGATGCGCCAACACTTCTATCATCCCTCTCAGTGCTAAAAACATAAACTGTTATTTTATGACCGTCTGTGATTTCAGCGAAAGTTTCCTCGAGGCAAGATGACCATGTTAATAGCGTTTGGTTGCACAAATGGCTTTTTGTTTATACGCATGCGCACTCCCACCTGTCCGCACTATACTGACAGAATATGATGACAAGCTCCGAGGCATTGTTCGAGAGAGTCGTTTTGGTGGCGATTTTTGTCTGACAGTTTTCGAAGTCAGAACAAGTGAAAATATCAAAGAAAGAAAGAAACAAATATAGTGAAGAGGATATAAAAGAAGATATATATATAGAGAGAAAATGAGAAAAAAGAGGTCGAAACCATAGAATCGAACGTCGGGTGATTGACGAGAGAGAGAGAGAGAGAGAGAGAGAGAGAGAGAGAGAGATATGCAGGGAAAGAGAGTAAGAAAACGAGAGATATGGGGGGGTTGAGTTTTAAGCAATGAGAAAGACAGAAAAGAAGAAATCAAGAGAGAGAGGGGATTAGTTTTTTTTGGAACGAATGAGAATCAAAAGGAAAAGAAAGAAAATGGTTAAATGAAAGAAAAAATTGAAAGATTTTGAAAAAAAAAAAGAAAAATATATTCATGTGAGAGAGAAAAAGAGCAACATAGGCAGCGAGAGACAAAGAGTGGTAGTTCAGATTTTAGGGAAAAAACGGAGGTGGACGAAAAGAAAAAAAAAAGAAGAAAATGGTTGAAAGAAAGAGAAAACAAAAAAGACGCATAGAAAATCTGTGAGAGGAAGAGAGAAATATGGTAAGAAAATAAAAGAAGGGGGTCTTTTTTTCGGCAAAAGAGAGAAGCAGAAGAAGAAGAAAAAGGAAAGACAATAGAAAGTCACAGAGAAAGGTGTGAGCGAACAAACGAGATGTCAGAACATCTCAATTGTCGACGCCAAGACATTAGGTCGTAGACGTCGGACAATTATGAGAGCGAAAATGATATACCCTCATACGGAAAATGATATTCCTCTGTCGTCTGCTGTTTATACAACGCCACCTATCGGACAAAAAGGAAGTTGTTGCAGATGGCGTAAAGTCAAAGGAGATCTACTTTTGTTGCGTTACAA
This sequence comes from Architeuthis dux, assembly GCA_006491835.1. Lineage (NCBI taxonomy): Eukaryota > Metazoa > Mollusca > Cephalopoda > Oegopsida > Architeuthidae > Architeuthis > Architeuthis dux. Next base: position 1,922,455 of record VCCN01006040.1, on the reverse strand, counting down.
AAATTACTACCTTGTCAAAGTTTATTCATATCTATGTACGTATCATCACCTACGAGATTTACCAGTCAGCCATCGACAATAATAACATTGTGACTAAGATAGTATCGAAAACGAGTGACAAACTCAAACAGTTAAGTGTACCGAATAGGACAGCTGTATGTACCACTGACACGACTAAGTACCAAATAGATACGACATATTTGTAAAACATCCAAAAGTACAAAATAATCTGGCTACAAAGGAATTAACTTATACCACTCAGAGTTATAAAACTCCCAAAACATAAAAGCTGACGACGCTGATTTCCGGCAACAGATATAATAGTTGGACATATAATTATTGTCAACAGTATCCAAGTAATAGCCACTCAATGATAGGCGACCATGCTTTGATAACATACAAGTATATATATATATATAAGTATATATAAGTATATATATATAAGTATATATACATGCATACATGGGAACAACTGACTGGTTAATACATATTGATCCTCTACGAACAAAAATCAAAGTATTAGCTCAGTGAACAGGAAAGACTTCGACATTTCAAAAGTTAGAATCAACGTTGTGTTTGCTTCTTTGCCAGGATCACTTATGGTCAAGCAAATCTATATTACCAATATTGAATGGGTCATTTGGTCAGACGAGTTGTGGGCACTAACAGATGGACAAGACTGAGGCCAGTAAAAAGCAATGGAACATCATGTTGACGGGGTCAGCCGAAGACGTGGACAAACGATAGAATATCAAAGGTCGCTATTTTCCTTGTCATGTGGCCCATTTGAAAATCTGGTCGAAACAGAGAACGAACGATTGAATACTATTAAACTATTAAGCGGCTGTAGTTGGAAAGAAGGCGGCGATTTTTACCTTTTCCGCGTTAAATTCAAAAGATTTCCGCGTTAGATTCCGCAGCACTATGTTTGTGTCTGGGGATTTCGGAATATTTCTTTGCAAATTTTGAAATTTTCTCTGATCACATTCTTTTTCTTCACTTTTTTAAAACCGTATCTGCGAATTTATTTTTCAAAAATCTCATTTTCAAATGAAAGCAGAAAGATTGTCCATTTAAAACTGTATATTAGTAAATTTAACTACAAAGTATATATAAGTTAGGTTTAGTGTTTAGGGTTAGTGTTAGGGTTAGTGTTTAGGGTTAGGGTTAAATAAGTCAATTACGAAACAAATGAAAGCAGCAAACTTGTCATTATCGCGATGGTAGTTTCGCCATTGAAAAAATAGTTTGACGCTGTCCATATGTTTTGCATTTAACGCGGAAAAGGTAACAATCGCCAAAAAGGCTTCATAGCAAATACAGGTTTCTACTGATCTCCGAAAGTAGAGCGTTCCTATAAAAAAAACCTTTAGTAAACCAAAATGGCGTAAAGCGTAGAAACAATTACCATTACTTTATATGGGAAAGATTTGAGCGATTCCTGACCAAAAAAATTGTGATGATGGTATGTTGGGTTGAGTTGTCGGAGTTTGGGGTGGTGGGAGGTACAGAAGACTGTTGTGTAGGAGGGAGAGAGAGGGGGAGGGTACGCGCTGCCTCTATAACGGCTCGCTGCAAAACAAACGTTGGATGCTATTTCATAAAAGTGAAAAAGTGGCGTAAAGTGAACTTTCGAAAAGCGGGGGATACTTGTATTATATTTCTAAATTGAAGAAGGAACCTGGGAGAAATAGATCCTAGTACAAGTGTTCCTCGCTTTACGAAATTTCGCTTTACGCCCCTTCACGTTTACGCTATAAATTTGAACTGAGTCTGTGAACATCTGTGCTTTATCTCGATTTAGCTTGTGCATCCGTTTGCAAGATGTGTCCTAAAATATCAGAAACGCCTAAGATAGCTCGTAAGGTTAGTGTAACACTGGCAGACATACAGGAAGGTTTTTGGGGTCTGGGGAATACTCAAAATATTTTTCCAAATAAACTAATGGCAACTGCCTCTTCGCTTTCCGCTATTTCGGCTCACGAAAGGTTTCATAAGAAGGCTCTATTTTCGGATAGCGGGGTAAACCTGTATCTTGAGAAATCATTTGTGGAAGAACATAGATGACAAGCCTGGCTGCTCCAGAGTCAAACTCTGCTCCTACTTCTACTTCCTTGCATAATTCTACTATAGACTTTGGAGGTATGTAAGACTCAGTTTAGTGCAAGCCGTAACACACCAGGCTAGCGATCACTAGGCCATGAGTTCAAATCACGGTAGGGGAATGTGGATTTTACATATCGGTTTACTCTCCTATTTTTAGTGAGGATTGTTCTTGTTCTTATTACTTAGAAAAGTAAAGTCAACTCTGACTTTGTCCTTTGTTCTAATAAAAGATATAAAGAGACACAATTAGGAGAACGCAAAACGAGACAACGAGGTGTAAGGATAACCGAGAAAGGAAGGAGAGAAGGATACAAAGGAAAGGAAGGAGCGAAGGATAGAGTAGTTGGTTGGAAGGAACCAAGAAAGGAGAAGAAGCCTGTCCTTTGCATTTAAACTCTCTCTGTCATTTTGTTAGGCTGATAGCGTCTGGACTTGAATGCTTTTAGAAACTTGATTGTCAATCGTTCCGACTTCTTACGGTTGCTTAGCAACCTGATCACATGATTGTAAGTGTGATGACGTCATTATGGGTTAGGTCACGGATTCGTGAGTTGCTTTCATACTTGTTCCTCTGCAAATGAATCTGTTTGAGTATACATTCCGCTATGCCTGAGTGTTTCTCTCATATTATATATATATATAAACATACACATATACATAGATACACACATATATAACACACACATATATGTAACACACACACATACACATACATACAATAGCTTTATTCTGTCATTAAAGCTTGCATTAATTCCTGACCACTAACAATCCCTCTCTTCATGATTATCACTGCATTTCCCTAGTAAAATTACTTGCAATGCTTGCCTGTAATAACATCATTAGCAATGCATTTGCTTATATATATACTAGTCCTATTCTGTCAGTAACGCTTCTGATAATGACTGACCACTGACACTTCGTTTCCTTCGGATTTTCAATGCATTTCAATTGTAAATTCATCTACAATGGATATCTATAGTAGCCTTAGTTTGTCAGTAACTCAAGCATTGGCAATTGTTACCTTTCCCGTTTTAGAATGGCCGCCGTTCCAACTTCCAGCTGTAGAATAACAGACGGTGATGACGAATTTCAAAACCCTAACCCTGACCCTAACCCTAAAAATACTAACCCTAAAAACATTAGCAGTAGAAGTTTATCACTCGGAATTTCAGTGGCGAAACCATCATCGCAATAATGACAAGGTTGCTGCTTTCATGTGTTCCTTAACCCTCAACCCTAACCCTAACACTAACCCTGAACACTGAACCTAAATCTAACTCATATTCTTTGTAGTTAAATTTAATAAAATACAGTTTTAAATGGTCAAGTCTTCTGCTTTCATTTGTTCAGTAATTGACTGATATCCTTTGTAGTTAAATGCATTAAAATGTGTGTGTTTCAATGTTCAAAAATACAGTTTCTTACGGTCAAAATAATTTACGCCACTTCAATGTATTAGGTCCACATAACGACCTAATTTACGCCAGTTCAATGTATAATTACCGAGCGTGTAATCGTTGCAGGGTTATGGGTCAACTTTGTTGAAAATCACTTTAGCAGCCCAGGAGGCTTATTGGATTAAGCGTTATGGTCTGATTTGATTTTTCCTGGTTCATTGAAAGAGATTAAGAAATAATTTCAAAAGACGTCCACACAAAAAACGCATACAATTCAATGGACCGACGCTGGTGTGCTTATATGTATTTAAGCAATAAAAAGCTTACACATCTGATAATCAAATCGTGGCAGGATAAACGACAAAAGGATATACCATCCTCTATAGGATTCTTTTCGATTCCTCCAAAAAGCCCCTTATTATACCGAGTATTCTCCATATTTAAAAGAAATTATCCGCTTATCTTCAATCATATTTATGCGTTTGTGTGCCCGCATTGCAGCTTTTGGAAAAGAAAGCAAAATAAAACTGATATCAAAATCGCGAATCTTTGTGGGTTTTTTTCAAGTGATACAAGAGTTATTTGCCCTTGACAGGGTTAAATGTGGAATCAAGTCTTATTCTCTATTGGCTAAGATTCAGTACGATGAATTACGTTTTTGAATCATTTTCGAATGTCCAGTAAGAAAGCAGGCTATATTTGTACAATGTACAGAGCTTTTTCGATTAATCCAGGTATGTTAATACAGAGGTCGGCACCTTTTTGCCTCTGCGGGACGGATCGTGTATCAATAAGTGCACAATGGGCCAGATAAATGCTATAAAAAAAGCTTGAAATATGGGAATTATCCATTTAAATATATCTACTTATATTTTCCTCGCTGCAATGAATAAAATATTCTAAAGCTCATTAGTGCTTAACCAAAGATGCCAATTAGTGATCTAAGAACTCAATTTAGTCGCAATTGATTCCAATCAATGTATCTTTTGAATTTATTAAAAAGATACAAAGAATCTTTAAAACATAAAATGTAAGCATTATATCCCTATATTTGTTTGCGGGCTGCTCAAAATCCCTCCGCGGGACAGATCTGGCCTGCAGGCCGTAGGTTGCCTACCCCTCTGTTAAAAGAAGGGAAAAAGCCATTGTCACCATTCATAAAATAAAAAAAGTAGATTACCCCGAAATCAAATTCTGAGATTACTCGCATGACCCTTCCATAAATACATTGACATTATATTCATATATGAACATACATGCCTATTTAGGTACGTATAACCCTGAAGAACAAATACAATTATTTATATTGAATACTTGATAAACAAATATGTACTTCAATTCTCAGGAGTTTTTAGAGGAAGTCTTTTGGTGATCTTTTACTAGCTTTTATTTGAGGAGTGTGGTTCAAAAATGGGCTAGGCACCATTTAAAAGATGTGTTTAATCAAATTAAATATTGAATTCTGGATTTTAATATTTTATCTTATTACAATTATTATTACGACTGCATATATATGAAAAAGGTTGTAATAAGATGTAAAAATTAAAATCCAGAATTTAATGATTTATACAATTAAACATATTGTTTTAAATGGTGCTTATCGGTTTTTGCAACCAAGCTCTTCATTTTTATATTTATTGTATCTTATCGCAATGGTCAGGCCGTTTTAGATTCTATATGCAAACGCGTATTACATACGGTATACATAGTACAACGTAAATATTCTTCGTGTGATGAACTCTAGGAGATACGGAACGATAGGTGCAAATGATAGTGCATTTCAGAGGTTAACATATAGCATTGTTTTAGAGGAATGTTGGCCCAGCTTGTATGGGAACCGTAAAGTGCAAATAAGACATAATTTCGTCGTAATGTTAAAGTCACCGACTAAGTGAAAGTGAAAGTTAAATTACATTTACAACAGCGTGTAATGGCTTAGAAGCGAATAGCGCTCTAAAGAGTGAAAGTGAAACCAGAATCCAAGTATGGTCATGTCTTAGAGTATTGTATAAATAGCATAACAGTAGAACGAATGTGAAATGGGGGATTCGATTGATCGACAAATTAGAATGGAAGGGGAGCTTTATGCATATAACCAGCCGAAGGAATGATGGAAATCAAAGTGAAAGTGAAAGTAGACGATGGAGTCTCATGACCATGTATAAGTAACTATCTCTGAAATTTCTGTGTATAAACAAGCCTCTGCTAGTAATTGAAGGTATATGAGCTGGCTTCCTCACAACCTGTGTTCAACACAGAATGATACACCGGCTAGGCATCTCATAGTTTTCGCTACAGAATCAAGTAAATCATTCTGAAATTTATCAAAATACGTACATTGATATACGGAGATCGTTCTTTTTTCGGTGAGTAACAAACAATCTTCTATCAATTCTGGTCTCAACAAAATAACAAAACATTGGCTCTGTGCAGGGAATATTAAATGGGATAAGGTTGCTACTTAAGCCAAATCGAAGATACACAAAATAATCAAAATAAACAGAGAATGAAACCTTTTCCCTTGTGATTGTTATTGTAAAATAAACAATTACATCTATGTATAAGAAACAACCTAATACAGAGCGATGTAACCGTGCTTTCACATATTGATTATAGGATAACAGAAAGGGACCTAACAGCAAATCAGTACTGACGTCGTAAAGTCTATTTAGGGCGTTCTTCAGGAGACCCAACCAATTACATACATTTCTGAATATCGATATACATCTAATTTAGTAAAGAATTATGTTTCATGCAAGATTGCACTTGAAAGCGTTATTACATGTATAATTGAAAGAAGAAAAATCTCAATTTGTGTGGATTAAAAAACAGTAAAGTTTATCTCGAATTTAAAGCTTATCGCTGCACAGCATCGGTCGCTTTAGTCGAGGTTTATTAATCGATTACCACGTTTGGGAGTAGCAACATCTATGGTCACTGATACCGGAACAATGTCCAGGTTTTTACATAATCTCTGGGTTCTAGATCAGACGTTGAGTTTTATCTATCTACCAAATCACATCGTGTGCAAGGACATCGATTACCAATGAGCTGGCGTAGCAACAGCTATGGTCACTGATGTCGGAATCATTTCAAGGATTTACATAATTACTGGGTTCAGTCACGGATATTTCTTCTGTGCAGATTTTTATCTATCTACCAACTTACATTGAGCGCAACGCTTCCTGCATTCTCCCTCTAAATATGGTTGTTACAAGTCATATTACTATCCACAGACCCATCAATTATTATACTATAATCGTAACACTGTATACCATTCAGTAATAAAATGGTTAGGGACAGACTTTTTGTCTGAGTCAAAGAATTAAAAGACATCAGATTCGATTGAATATGGTTGATGTAAACAGTAGGCAGAAAAAACAGGTATATTTTCACCAAGAATATTACTTTTCCCAAAGATGAGATTGCATTGCTTTCAATGTGAGCCTATAGATATCTTGATGGAAGGACATAACGAAATCCATGGGCCACACAGCAACCAACAATGACAGGTGAAATAATCTTGACCAGTGGTCACCAACCTTTTTATGCCTAGCGCCCACTTTTGCAACGTTTGTGAGGGTAAACATTTCCGTACCGCCCACTAATATTTTAAAGCCAGTTAGCCACTTAATAGCAATTGTAAATGGCTGAAAGTGGCTAGATTGTAAAACGATGGCTAAAATTGCGTAGATTTTATTTCCAGGTAGCTAGGCAACTGTATACGATCCACTCGTACAAAGGCCCCCAAAAGTAAATATACAATGTATTTATCATATATTAAGACAATAATGAAAATAAAAGCCACTGTTTTGGTTGGCAATCTTTGTAATAACGCACTGTTAGTCATAACAAAAACGTATTGACTTCCAGTGTTGTCTGTGTGGCGGAAGTAAGACAGACATACTATCTGACCTTGAGACCCAATAATGGGTCTATCGCCCACTTAAAAGCTTAAATCGCCCACTAGTGGGCGGTATCGCCCAGCTTGGCGACCGCTGATCTAGAGTATACACGAACTATTAAATGGATAATCTACTCTTTCACTGACATCTGTCAAAACTGACAATAGGTGTGGCAGTTATTTTCGTGAAACTGCTAAGATAATCTTGGGGTAGTGTATAACTCACACATTCACTAATTGTGTTGTCTGACTTTTGGCGTGTCAGTGAACAGAGCGTGGTCAAGATGACTGGAGATGGGATAAAACAGAAGAAGGGTTGCAGCAATGTCTTTTCTAAAAGCATTAGTGAAAAGAATGATTCAAGTGTCAGTTCATTTGGAATTCGAACGTCAATTCTTATGATATCGCTCCACTGAGCCGGCGTATATTTCAGCGATATATGAGTCAGTAAACCAGATGAGCCTTACCATCGTTTTATCCATTAGGCCATGTTGCATGGGACACGCAAGCAGTAGATCTTTGAAACCTTAAACATAATGACACAAGGCTAGTAGCGTAGCAAGAGTTCTCAGCTGCCGGTGGCAAACTTAGCGCCCGGGGTCAGTTGTGCTATATCCTAGGGGAAAGCATAATTATTAATTAACAGGCATTATAGGCCAAAGGGAATTGTGCGTCCCTTCACACCTGTGCCCGGGGGCGACTGTCCTCTCTCGCCCTCTCTTGCTACGCCTCTGCACAAGGCAGTTGTTACCGTTCTGTATTAACAGGAGTTTACCACCCCAGAATAAGCAAAAGCTTCTGGAGTATCACTTGCACACGGTATTTGGGTGTGCGCTGTGTTCACCGACGGCTATAAAAAGCAGAATAAATACAAATCAGTTATATAGTCTTTTTCGTGGGGTTTGCATGGAACGAAATAGACCGATAGCATAATGGAAGGACAGATTTCTGGGTTGAAGTCTTTTGGTTATAACTTAGTATTTCTTGTGTGTAATTCATATACATTCAATGCTTATACCTACAATAAATGTACTGGAAATATTAATCTGTATTGCTACTAGGGCTCCTGTTGTTGTTGTTAATAATAATAATAATAATAATAATAATAATAATAATAATAATAACAACAACAACTATGGTAATACTATTGCTAATAATGTTAACAGTATTTTGTATCTCTGCAAACCGTGTCCTCTAGACATATTGAGAGTTTGCCGAAGGACAGTAAACACAACAATAGCAATACGAAATACTGTTAACAATATGAGAAACATATACCAATTAAGGTGGCTACAGATATAATAGACTGGTTTCATGAAGAAGAAAAAGAATTAAGTTTTTTAAAATGAACAACTTACGAATGAGTGAGCAAAAAAGAGGGAAGAATGGTAATACATTAAAAAGAAAAGGACTAGAGATAGATAGATAGATAGAAGGATAGAGAGGGGGAGAAAGAGAGAGATGTAAACGAAAGAAAAGATGATAATAATGATAATAATAATATGAAAGAAAGAAGCAATGCGAGACAGAACGGAAGAAGAAGAAGAAGAAGAAGAAGAAGAAGAAGAAGAAGAAGAAGAAGAAGAAGAAGAAGAAGAAGAAGAAGAAGAAGGAAATTGAGGAGGAGTAGGGAGAGAAGAAAGAAAAGAAAAAAAGAGGAAGTGGGCGAGAAAAAAAGAGTAGGAAAGACAAAATGATCAAAAATGTGTATGGAAAATAAACGTGAGGTTTAGAACAGGCAGTTAACTAAAGATTGTAAATTCAATAAACAATACATTCAAAACACAAACGCGCATGAAGGAAGGATGGGGCGGGTAATAAGAATGAACGGAGGGGGGAAAATGAAGAAAAGAAGCAAAAGAAAAAGAAGGAAAAGAAGAAGACGGGGATGACAAAACAAAACTGATAATAAAACGAAAAGGAACAAAGAGAAAATGGTGCCAAAGAAAAGAGATTTAAAAGTGAAAGTAGAAAGTTAAAAGAAAGACTTTAACTATATACAAAAAAGACAATACATTGGAAAAGGAGAGCAGATGAAAGAAGGACTGTGGTCGCTAAGAAAGAAAGAGAGCATATGAAAGAAGAAATAGGGTAGGTCAGGAAAAGGAAAGAAAGAAGATAGAGGGATTAAGGAAGTGACAGTGAGAGAGGTGGGGATGTTTAAGAAGAATGTAATGTAATATTCTTAAGTATTGATCTATAAATGATCGTTTTTCAGATACAAGATAAAACTCGAGCAAAAAGATTTTTCCCTCGCCCACTGCACTCAAAATCTTCTCGTTCTTTTCTAGTGTCTTGAACTTTTTCTCTATTTTATATTCTTTCTTTTGAAAGTATGTTTTAAAACTGCTTCTCAATTAGATAAATATTGTGACATAGATTGGTAAACAAATAGATACATAAATATAACCACGTAGGTCGGGCGACTCATCGAGGTCTAATGTATAGCGAGCAAGTCTGTCAGTGAGGTCAATCCTCACTGGGTGAGTCAAACTTTTGGACTTGTAACGTACTAAGCTAAGCTTAGTATATACTTATAAAAGAGTAGATAATCGTGTATGTATTCAACAAATCTGTTTTTATAAATCTCTATAGTCCGATTTATGTATCAGTATCTATAAATGGTTACTTTATAATAAAACAAAGTTTCTATCAATATTAGCATTATATCGTGATTATGCCATGCTTAATTAGTCCACTATCAACACTTTGAAGCCTGGGATCTGGCCGATACATTATCCCTTGACATTTTCCGTCAATTTCACTATTTCAGAACTGCCAGTGTATCAGAACAAATCAGCAGTGAAGAGCAGCAAATGGCTCGTACAAAGCTGCGAGCACTCGGGATAGTCTTCATCGTAAACCATTTCATTATTATCAGATTCGATCACTTTAGATAACACCTCTTCAGTGCTCATGAAGCTTACCCGCGTCATTCTCACCCCTGAACAGCTGGGTTTATCCATCTTCGTACGGACACAAACACGTTTCGAATTATTCTCAGATATATGCAAGCAAAGGCTGCAGCCATTAGATGTACCCTATTCCTAAGCAGTACTACATTGCATACTGTGTTTCAAGCTATTTTACGGACTCTAAAATTGAGGTATATGCTCTTACTAGTTTACTAGTACCACGGTATATAGACGTTGGCATGTTGTACATTTAAACCGGTACTACAGGTTGACGTACCATAGTGATTAGAAGCGTTGTACCGGTAAATAGGTATTACGGGTTCAACGAGTTAATTCTAATACGGCTTATGTAAATATAATGAATTTTATATCAATTTCAGATTACCTATAAAGAGGTGTAGATACTTGTCTGAAACTCTGTGTTTAAGTATTTCCATTATTCCAACATTCTTCCGACTAGTACATTGACGATATTTTCTATAGTTTTGAGAAGGGGCATTAACATTCAAATAGTTTTTCGGACGATTGAAATCCTTCTTGTTGTTTGTGTTGTTAACACGACGTTTCAGCCGATCCATTCTTCGGCCTTCTTCAGGTGTAATATCCGAATGGGATGGTGGTAAACAGAAGTTTCTTTTACTTCAAAGGAAGCAACGTAGGATTCGGGTGTTTCTTTATCCTTGCCTTGTAGGGTTTGGAAACAGAGAAACATCAAAGAGACAGCACATATCAACATGTCGACAGAATGCATTAGCCAGACAAGTGCGGAGTTCAACCCGATGTGGCTTCCGCTACTCAATACGGACAAGGTAGGGAAGTCCAAACCTGACAACGCAAGGATAAAGAAACGCCCGAATTCTACGTTTTAAGGGTTACCTGCTTTGGAAATTAAAGACTTCTGTTTACAGAAATTAATAGCCATCACATTCGGATATTACACCCGAAGAAGGCCGAAGAATGGAGCGACCGAAACGTCGTGTTAACAACACAAACATCAAGAAGGAGTCCAATCGTCCGAAAAACTATTTAAATAGTACAGTGACCTTATTTGTTTTTATCACAACATTCCGACCAATATGTTCTTCGGCCTTCCTAAGGCGTATGTTGCCTTCTGTGGTCTTCGAGGGTTATTTCTCTTTTCTTTTTCATATCCTCCAAAAGAACCCCACAGTTTCAAGTTCACGGAAGCGAGTACTAAACCTTTTTGATGGGGGAAAAACTTTCAATCGAGACTCGAAAATGTTTGTCTATTCTTGCGAGGAATATGGCCGTAGGTTAACCCTCGCGGCAAAGTCATTCTATTTTCAGCAACGCGTGCGATACAGCTTATTCCATAATCTATACACGTAGATGTTCTGAATGCCTTCCTTTATTAAGCAAAGACTTCCATACCGTGTCCCTGTTGAGCAAAGAAAGCCACAATGCATTGAAATCCATATTGATATACCTTACGCAACGCATTTAGCCGACAAGTTGATTTATGTAGATTATTTCAATTTCCTCACTCTCCAACGGCATTCTCTATCTATTATTCAAACTTCATCTCAGAGAGTGCAATGTTCTCCCTTCCCATTCCCAATATGCTCTGCTTTACTATATTTTTCCACTTCTCCTTTGCATATGACCTTTCTGTATTCCTCGAGTCTAACTTTACGGTAACAAGTTGCGCATTGAACATCAAGAAAATTGATTGTCAATGATCAGAAATTAATAGCCATTATACGTAAAACACTTTATCATCATTAATAGACAAACTACTTTACCTTATATATTATGCAACATTAATAAAAAGGTTCAATTATGATGTATAAAACATTTAACTTTCTCTGTGTGCAGCGATCATTATAATGAATCCCAGTTACGGCAAATCGCGTTGTATAAACTGGTTTTCGTATGATCGCCTTAGTTAAGCAACATCGGGCCTGGTCAGTGCCTAGAAGGGTGACCATCTTGGAACACCAGGTGCCGTAAGAAGCTGAGGATCATATAGACAGCCTCTCACAGCGATCTCGTGAATCCTCCTAAGGATCAGGCCGATCTCTGCACTCCGCTCAACAACGCGTACTAAGAACCCCCCCGCTCCCTGAAGCCTTGACTGGCCTGGCTGCGAGCGACAAACACGAATGAGTTAATAATGAATCCCAAGCAACATATTTTATTATTTCAGAGAAGAAACAACACTTATGAAGGTGTATTATTTCAGACAACACCTGCAAAGGTCAGTGAATTCATTCACGTAGACTATTCAAATGTATCGCTTTCATTTTTATATTTATAAAAATAAATGGCCTCTATATACGTGCGTAACCTTTTGACGACAGATCCACATCTTCTTTTAAATTTTATCTTTCGGCCAGGAATGGTTAGTTACTGTTTGTATAAAAAAAAACTCGGATTTCTCCCTTTTTCTCTCCATTTTGAATTTCGTATTTATCCTTATGTCTCCGAAAAACATTCATCCACTATTTTATACTCACCAGCTGAC
>VCCN01006040.1:1399704-1411729 GCA_006491835.1 Architeuthis dux | reverse complement strand
TATTATCAGGTATTATTTATGACCAAACTCTACAACATAGAATGTTGCCAAAAATATTTGTATTGTAGTAGTATACTCATCTTTGGACGGCAATATTCATATTTTTGGCAACGGAATTTCAATGCTGTAGAGTTTGGTCATAAATAATATCCGTTTTGATTGTGTAATGTTCCACTAGAAATAATAAAATCATGTTACATTTGGTCTAGAAGAAAATTAAATTTCTATAAAATAGTGGTAGGGGTGTATTTATTTATGGGCGATACTCTATCTATCTATCTATCTGTTTATATCTCTGAGCCTGTTCGTGTCTATCTATCTATCTATCTATCTATCTATCTATCTATCTATCTATCTATCTATCAAACGTGTATTAATACAATTGTGATTAAAGACCGTAGACAGTGTATTTATTTTAATCTTTTTAGTTAACTTTTCTTTTTTCCGTTTCTTAAATTTTTTTATTAAATGAAGTATTATAAATCATTAATATTATTTTAAATTTTTATGACTACTTTTTACCTCCATCTTAAATTTTATTAGTTGCTTTTTTATCACAACCTTTGCTCAGACTGATTACTCTCTGGCAGTGAGCAAATAGCGTTGATCGGAAAATAAAGAATAAGCCTCAGCAAGAGTTGCGATAAAAGGCAACTAATAAATTTAAGATGAAGGTAAAAAGTATTCATACAAATTTAAAATAATAACCTTTCTTGTTTACTGACAAGAGAATGCATGTCTGGATTTAAGGAATGTAAGTATTATCCAAACGTTTGGTATCTAACTGTACTGTTAAAGTCGGCAGTATAGCTAAATAAGATCTTCTTCATTCAAATAGTTCTTCGAGCGATTGAACTCCTTCTTGTTGTTTGTGTTGTTAACACGACGTTTCAGCCGATGCATTATTCGGCCTTCCTCAGGTGTAATATCCGAATGTGATGGGGTAAACAGAAGTTTTTAATTTCAAAGGAGGTCACCCTTGGTTTGGATTTGTTGAGTAGCGAAACAACAAGCAGTCCAATCGTCTGAAGAACTATTTGAATGTTAATGACCCTTCTCAAAATTATAGAAAAATATCTTCTTCAGTTTGGAAACTGGGTTTTTGAATGTATTTAACAAGTGTGCGATTCATTCATCTCAGTGAAGTAATTCGTTAGTATATCACCCCATGCGTTACACCATCATAACGCACAAACGATATATAAGTTTAGTGTATGTAAAAACTGACCAGAAATGTTTAATCAATCGATCGCTTTCGTTTTCCGTTCAGTCATTAATGGTTAGTGACAAAAACGCTGATTATAGATGTTAGTTGTTTCGTACTTCCTACTAGTACCTTTTTTTTTACTAAAGGGAGTATAAGGGACTGATATGCCACACATATACGGTAGAATTAAATAGAAGTAGATTGAATATTAGAACATTCTTTTTTAGCAATAGAGTGGTGGGACCTTGGAATAGATTACCGGAATATGTAATGTAATCAACAGATGTATATGATCTTAAGAAGAATTATGATGTTTATTACCCGACCGCAAAGGTTTACGACCCTAGATATTGTGTAAATATGATTGTTATGATATGTGCTTGTATATACTTTTTGTAAATGTTCAAATGTTCAAATGATAATATGCCACATGGGGGTCTATAGATTTTGTCAATGGGGGTGCTCTAGATATTGTGTAAATATGATTTGTATGAGGTGTGCTTGTATATACAAATTGTATACTTTTTTCACACTAAAATAAAATGTTCTCAAACAAATGTGCTCATTCAGCGGTCAGCTTTCTTTTGGCATTATCGCGCTTGTGTGTTACGATGACGTCACGCCAGGGGCAACCCGAAAGCGGGGTTTTTCTCTGACCAGAATGCACCAATCATTTGTTGAATACATTCAAAATCCACATGCTTTTATTAAAGAAGATCTTATTATTTATTATCTTGTTCTTACATATCGGTGGAATTTAGACGTTTCTTTAACATACACTATCTACTAACCTATGCTTACTTTTGTGGAAACGAGAAGGTTAAGTAAATATTAATAACACATTCATTGTCTGCAGATTTAAATCAAACATGTATTAATGAAATATTCTTGCTTAACCCACACACACACACACACACATGTATATATATGATGTCTGCCAAACATGCAACATTTAAAAGGTAAATAACTCTTTAAAATAAACTTTAGATACGCTTAGCCGTATTCTCAGCTAAGCGTATCAGCCAATCAGTTGACTGTAACATTTAGGGAGAAAATGTTTCTTTAACGAATTATTTCCCTTTTAAATATTGCGTTTTTAGCAGACACCTTGATATATGTGTATTTCTAAATTATAAGTCAGTGTATGTAATCATACTAATGTATATATGTATGTATATTTTGCGATATACGTGGAACATAAGTTATTATTTAAGCTAGAAAATATTGACAATGTTTCTTAAACGTAACCCTCCTTCCTCAATAAATTAAAAATATCTCTAATAAATTTCATGAGAACTGAACGTTAAATGTAAAAGTGTGGAAAATCAATATATTTGTACATTCATCTACTCTTAGACAATGCCTAGGAATTTTCTTTTGATGTCAGATTCCAGAAATATATTTCAAAGTCTTTTGCAATAATTAATCTAAATTTTGAGATCAGAAAAAAATACGCGAGAATCTTTTTTTAAATAAAAGAAATGAAATTATTGATGCGTCATGTTAGGAAAGTCTAAACGGAGAAACCCGTGCAAGTCGTTTCTTTTTATGATTTACACCGTGCAACACGACTTTTGTTCCTCGGTAGTGAGTGTTATTTTCTGATTGCTTATGTCTAAAAAGTAGAGAAACTGGCTATTATTCCTTCAAACTTCGCTTTTCTGGCCAGGATAGTGATATTCATATGTAATTGTTTTTCTTATTGTATGTGATTAAGAATATGTAGATTCACCCGTTGTACCATTGAAAATAAGCAGATTTCAAATGCTCACCGTTCTGGTCACAAAAGCAAAGTTTGAAGGGAATAGTTGCTATGTTCTATACTTTTTAGATATACTCAATCAGCAAATAACACTTATTACCCAGGAACAAAAACAAGTTGCAAAGTGTTATTAGGTTGTCCAGAAAATAATGACGTTTTCTTTGACATTCATACACTATTTACTACAAGTTGATTCTTACGTAACATTTTATAGAGAAATTATTATTTTACAAGTTGTAATCTCCTAATTGTCTACTGTTTGTAAGTTGGAGTTATTAATCCATAAACATAATAGACAAACACGACCTTTGTATGATCTTTCTTTAAGCATTAAAACTTAGACGAAAATCTACTGAAACTGTACGAGACATCAACCAAACATGTGACAAAGATTGGTTCTTGTTCGTATGTTTCAGAAGTTTCGGGAAGGAGATGAGCGTCTTTTAAGGATAATGGAGGTTCAGGTAGGAAGCGATCGTTTAACGATGGCACAATAAGCTTTTCAAGAGTGTATTGAATCCAGAAACAAAGATCTTTACAATACAGGCGTAAATGACATTGTTACAAGTTGGCAAATCGGATTGAACCTTGTCATTTTTCTCATTACAATATATGAATTTACTGAACTGGTTCTATTAGAATATTAGGGCTTATTCAGAGGAAGCATAAACTGATAATCTGTAATAATTCTGGAAATGGAATTGGCAAATGAAATCAGAATTCTGACTGTTCTTGAAGAGTCTTGCGTTACCTCCTCATTCATTCGCTTTACAATGAGTTTAGGGGGCGTTGAAATGAAATCACATCTAGAACAAGCCTGGTTGCTCCAGAGTCAAAATCTGCTCCTACATCTACTTCCTTGCGTAATTCTACTATACATTATGTGTGTATGTAAGACATACATTATGTATGTATGTAAGACTTGTCAGTTTAGCGCAGGTGGTTACACACCAGGCTAGCGATCAGTATGTCATGAGTTAAAATCACGGTAGAGGAATGGAGATTTTACATATCGGTTCAGTCCCATATTTTTGGTGAGGATTGTTCTTGCTCTTGTTCTTATTCTTGTTACACAGGAAAGTAAAATCAATTCTGACTTTTTCCTGGAGTTTGACAATATAAACTGAGGGAAAAAAATTGATCATGTGACCATAATGTTTGGCGCTTAAATTCAGAAACCCAAAACAAATAAGGATTTATCTTCTTTGGAAACCAAAAAAGAATTTTTCGATAAACTTGTGAGGACGCATCGCTAGTGTTTGGTAATTATCAACCATTTATTTATTTTTGTCTTCGTCTAACATCCTAATCTTTTATAATCTTATTTTAATCTCCGAGAACTTCGATCGCAAATAATTTCACCGATAATCTCTTGGTGACACAGGTGAGGGCGACACACGATGATTTACAGATTATCTAGTTGTATTCTCAGTGAGAGTGCTTGGGAGGAATTTGCTGGGCCTTAGAGGTGGTAGTGTGGTTTCAAATTTAACATGGTCCACTGGACTAATACCCTTGAGAAGGAATGCAGATCAAATGTATCGGATCAAATGTAGAATCCTGACCCCAATAGTGATTCAATTCAAAAGCACAAATTTTCAGGTTACACCGTAATCAAAATTTAATTTGATTAATAAAGTTTTCAAATTTGTGATACTATTTCTTCACAATATTCTTTCATGTAGTTAAAGGGGTCTGAATTCTACATTTCATCCCTGTTTTGATTAAATTAAATTAAATTTTGATTACGGTGTACTTTGAAAATTTGAGCTTTTGACTTGAATCAATTTTGGGGTCGGTATTTTACATTTGATCGTACACATCCTCTCTTGAATATATATTGAGCACCTGGCCAGGGAGTTGTGGTTTGCAAGCCTATTCATACAAACCAGTATAACTATTGTGAGTTAGATCATGATTTTCCCAATTTTTTAATTGATCACCCCCAACACGTCATGCTGCGAAGAGACATTTTACGAACATAAACAGCATGGGTCGAAAATAAAGAATTAGCCTTCGACGATATTTAAATTCGAAACCGTCTCTTTATCGATGGAGACCGTTCCTGCAATCATTCTGATACTGAATCGTAGATCATTTCCAACGATTTGTTCGGTTTTTAAAAAACATTTTCTCCATTTCTTGACGTGCATGCGCATCCATAGCATTCATCATCTTCAACAGCATCTATACTTTCACAAAATCCCTAGTGCCAATCAAACATACGTGCTCGTTACATACATTTTTACCCATAAACATCAGTTAGCATACGAAAAGATTCGATAGACTTTTTCTTCAATTTTACCAAAATATTCAAATTGATGTGCTGCTCGATTATTGAACTGACCATTATGGGGGACCCGGGAAGATATGAGTTGGGTTACATGGAGTGGCCGAAAGTTTCGGGGTCTGAAAAAGTATGATAAATCATGTCCTTTTTTCAGACCCCCAAAACTACGGACACTCCATGTAGCCCAACCCACATTTTCTCGGGCTCCCTATACAATTAACAAACTTCTACCATTGAAATCATTTTCACTCAGTAGTAAACATCTGACCTCCCAGACCGCAAAGCTAGTTCCCTCTTGGAACGTGACACGCATACTCTATAACTTTTGATACTTTCTACACTTCCTACCTAATCATCCTACAAAATTACTACTACCCAACCACGCAAGCGCACCCAAAACCACTCATATATAAACACCAAAACTATTTGTATCCCTGATGATGTCCGAAAGGGACGAAACGTTGGAATTAAAATATCAGTTGTATTACGAGCCTTCGGATTTGTCCTTTTACCTACACACACACATACATATATATATATATGAGTGTTTTTCATTGGGTGTCTCATTGAAGTATGAGGTGTATGCTTTCTATTTTCTTCTGCTAAGCTTTCATTAAATATTAAGTTCTGTGAAAGAGAGCTTTACAACAAATGTAATATCATGTTTTATCTTAAGAAAAAAAAGGAGGACATTAAAAAGGTTACGATCACAAAAATATCGCTCTTAATCTCATGCTTACATTCAAACGATTGCTCCCAAGGGAAGTCCTGCTTGCGAACGTATATACAGGATTAAATGTACACACATATTCACTTTTGCATATTATAAGCTGCAGTACTTTTATAACTCTCGATTCCTAAACAATTGATGTGTCCCAAGACATACATTAAATCAGGACAAAATCAGTGTTGTTTTCTTTTTTGTAACCACACACACACACACACACAGACACACACACACACCACATACACTTCCACTTAAGCAATTTAGAAAATAGAACATCCCTAATTTAGATATTTCCAATGTCTCTAAGTGGTTTTTGATATTCCCTAGTCTATTATAAATTATTTTCCCAATGCTTTTGTCATTAGTTTGACAAAACACTGCCGAAAAGGTAACCTCCTAATTGAATTAGACGAAGCGATTTAATTCATAATTACTTCAGGTGATCTATACTTAGCAAACACCCTCTTTCTAGGAATCAAGATTGAAACACCGTTGAATTAACAGGAATATATATATATATATATATTCTGATCGTGATAATACTAATAAAATATTATGATGTGGTGTTTATAATAATAGTGTTCAATATTAATTAAAAATTACAATAGAGCTTGTATAATATGATAATATTAGGGAGTCCTCACGACAAATTTGTTTCATACTTATTAGTGACTCTTCAGGTGAGAAATGATCTTAAAAAAGTATACTTGGATTTCCTAGTAGAAAAACTTGGTCTTCACAGAAAAAAGACCCTCATATATATATATATATATATATGTGTGTGTGTGTGTGTGTGTGTTTCTACTGTGAAAATGTATGATAATCTTTGTGTGTGCGTCTGTCTCTATATGTGTGTGTACGCGCGTTTGTGCTAACTTGAAGTACCAAGGAGAAAATGTCTCCAATTCGAACGGTTCGGGTTATCAATGTAATTTCCACGTGGAAAGCATGTACCCTAAAAAGACCTACTGTCAATCCCAACCGAATCCTTCCCGTGTGTAAAATCCCGATTTCAAGTCCAGTCGAGAAAAAAATCGTAATGTTTTAGCCGGCTTATAAGACGCATGCTTTACAAGATTTTTCGTGGACTACTGCTCCCCAAAACTCAACTAAGATGTCTAGCTGAACAAGCGAAATTCTTCACAGAACTACTTGTATATATTAAGTGTTAAATGAATTTAAAACCCCAGTTCCTAAACTGAAGAAGCTCTTATTTAGTTTGGGTTCTCCTCTTCAAGAATCCGTAGCCTTTTTATAATTAATGTATAGTATACGTGTATTCTTTACGAATATTTGGCGCATACCACTAGAAATATCAGTTTCTAGCAGTTTATGTTCATTAATATGAGCACGCATGGCACTTTGATCAGACAAATGGCAAGTTAACCTACTGAGTAGAGTGGTAATTGTATATCTAACATAAAAATGTGATGTTTGTGCATCATAGGGGAGACAATCCCCTAAACGACAAGAGAATTCGTTGATGACATTAGTATTGTTTCATGATCTTTGAAGGCGAGCATTATTAGTAATGATAAGATCTGATGTTTTATGTTGTAACTGGATAGTTGTAGTCGGTGTATAAATGATGATATATGTACACTTGAAGAAAAAGCGATAGAGAGAGAGAAAGAGAATGAAAGATAGAGGAAGTAAGAGAGACAGAGAGAACTGGGGCCGCTTTGTAAAAGGACACGGTATCAGGACAACTGCCCCCGGGACAATTTCCCCCATAGGACAACTGCCCCCCTGGGATAAATGACTTGACAATTGCTCCTTGGACAATTTCCAACATTGGGGGTGATCATTTACATGGCTAACTACAGGTGAAGCTCCTAATTTGTCCGCTCATACTTTCGACGATCTTAGTCTAAAGTAGGAGCGGACGAAGTAGGAGCTTCATCTGTTATTGTTCCCAGATTGGACACAGCTTCCAGGTTGTCGATTCTTCTCGGAACGCATCTGTGCAAAAAAGGAGCTTTGTATGTACTCCATTTTCCACAAACTAACTTTGTCGCTATGCTATTGTCAGAGGGAAATTATCCGGGGGGCAATTGTCCAGGGGTCATTTGTCCTAGAACCGCAGGATACATCAAATAAAAGAACCATTTAATTAAGGAAGTATTGCTTACTGCCTGGAGTGGGATGAAGGCATTTTCCTGATGACCAGAGGTTACATGAATGGAACACCAAGCAATATGGCCGACGCTGCTAAAGCAGTAGTGGTAGTAGTAGAAGAGGTTGTTGTAGTAGTAGTAGTAATAGTAGTAGTAGAAATCCCCTGAAAACAATGATGATAGCGGCGTCGGCGGCGATGAAGATGGAGATGGCAGTGTTGACGTTGGCCTTAGCGTCGTTGACGGTCCCCGAAATGTTGCGTTGACGTTGACGACGATGGTAGCGGCGGAAATGGTGATGAGGATGGTGTTGATGAAGATGGTGATGGCTGAACTGATTGTAGACAGTATTAGTAAGAATGGGAGTATTATAATCACTAGTATTGGTATTATTAGTAGAGGTAATAACACTGGCGTTATAACTACAATAGTTATAATTAAAAGCAATAAGGGCGAGAGTGGTAGAAGATGATGGTGGTGGCGGCGATGACAGAGGCGGAGGAGGAGACTCAACGTTTTGCCATTGAATAAAACTCCGTTTCTCATGATTCAGGTATGAGATGTGGGTACGTTCTCCATGATGTCTCTGTAATTCAATAAGATGGACTGAGTGGAATTGAATGAACAGTAAGTGACCACAAGTGACCCTGGGTCGGATATAGATATATATATATAGATATATACGCTTTTTTTCCTATGCTTTATCATTCCTTATAGATATAGAATTATAGCTATGTATTATTAAATTTGACAGACCAGGACATACTAACTATGGCGATGTTTACGGATTCGTGCAAAAAAGAAGGTCATGATTCAGATGGTATCGTAGATTCGTTAAAGGTCTAGAACAGGGGTTGGCAACCTTTATTTGGGGGCGTGCTTATGTCTCGAGGGCCAAGGCGAATAAAAGATGAAACATTCAAGGCTATAGAGACTGCTTGTTACCTACAGGAACAATAAGAACTATAAATTCTTTTGTGAGGGGGTCAAAATATTGTAAAATTGTGTTCCAAATGTTCTAGTTTCTGAAATGATTGTATGCAAAATCAAATATTCAATGGAGTCACCGGGCTGGACGGATTTGGCCCGCATACCGTAGTTTGCCAACTCCTGCTCTAGAACAGAGATTCTCATATGGGAGGCATTTGGCTCCCAGGGGAGGAATTATCTTAGGGGAGGAACTTTAGCCAGTAAAGGAATTAGGAGTAAATTTCAGTCGCGTTTCATAGTGTTATATATTAAGACAATGGGAGCCACTGAAAAACATCTCTCTAAATGTTGATAATTTAGTAGCGTATGCCGAAGAAGCACGACCAAGAAGTGTATTTCACTTCCATCTTAATTATGACCTTCAGAAAGCTGTCTAACTATATGAGAGGATTATTATTAGCAAGCCCTGGGCTAATGGAATGTATAATGGTAAGAAGGATTACTAGATGACAATTCATAGTGGGGGAGAAATTGAGGGGGCCGGGGATCTCAAGGGGAGGAGTGTAACCTGAGACTCTGAGAACCACTCGTCTATTTTGTACACTGTATCGTCTTCTTTGAGACTTACAGACGGTTTCTACGTTATCATAATCAATTATATAGAATAAATTTCACTGTGCAACGCTATTGTTGTTCCTCGGTAGTGAGTGTTATTTTCTAATTGCTTATGTGTAAAAAGTAGAGAAAATAGCTAGTATTCCCTTCAAACCTTGCTTTTGTGGCTAGGATAATGAAATTCATATGTAATTGTTTTTCTTTCTTTATGTGATTAAAAATGTGCAAATTCGCCTGTTGTCCAATTGGAAATAAGTAGATTTCAAATTATCACTGTCCTGTTCGCAAAAGCAAAGTGTGAAGGGAATAATTGACAATTTCTATACTTTTTAGACATAATCAATCAGAAAATAACTTATTACACAGGAACAAAGAAACTTGATATAAGAAACATTGCATAGTGTTATATATTAAAACAATGGGAGCCAGAGAAAAACATGTCTCTAAATGTTGATAACTTAGTAGCGTCTGTCGAAGAAGCACGACCCAGAAATGTATTTCACTTCCATCTTAATTATGACCTTCAGAAAGCTGTCTAACTACATGAGAACATTATTATTAGCAAGCCCTGGTCTGCCAAATCTAATTAAACAGGTTTAAAGCTGATCTTACTGAATTTACACAAACAAATATGAATATAGAGATAAGTAAATATATAGCTATTGTAATAATATAACATTTATGTGGATACTAGACTAATATTTAACATGAGTAGGTACTCCGACTGGTTATCAAAGTAGGTAGAAAATGGTTACAGTAACATGTGCTAAAAGAAAACAGATACTTAAAACAAGTAAGACAATGAAAATAAATGAAATAAAGTCCCCAGGGGCAGACTTTGGAAGATTAAAATAATATCAATTTTAATTTCTGACTGCGTCCTTCATAGGAACACGGGAGGGAAAGTAGGAATGAAAGGACATTTACTCAGTACTTCGGCGTTATCTGTACTCTACTTACTGTGCCTTGTCCATCCATTGTCGGTTCGCGTTTACTGTGTTAACTCTTCTGTTCGCTATCGAACTGCAGAAATGCTTCTTAATGGCTTTAAGGCGTGCGTTCATGAAGGATCCATTATCTATTCAGGTTGTGAAACGGGGTTACCCCAGCGAGGAGTTGAATACAGTAGGTTTTCATCACTTCAAAATGAACCATCAATATACAGTATCGTCCATAAATGAGTACACCCTGCCACTATTTTATAGAAAGTTCTTCTAAACCAAGTATAGCAGGATTTTATTATTTCTAGTGAAAATTAGTGTATTAGTAGAAAATAATGTATTAGTAGAAAAGTAGTTCATAATAAATCTTACATAGACTCTTACAGGTCCTCGGGTAGTGGAATTACACAATAAAAACAGATATTATCAGTTATTATTTATGATCAGACTCTACAGCATTGAAACTCTGTTGCCAAAGATATGAATAATTGTCGTCCAAAGATCAGTACAACACTATGGGAAATCTATTTGGCAACAGAGTTTCAATGCTGTAGAGTTTGTTCATACATAATACCTGATAATATCCGTATTGATTGTGTAATGTTCCACTAGAAATAATAAAATCCTGCTATGTTTGGTTTAGAAGACAATTAAATTTCTATTAAAAAATAGTAGGGGTGTACTTATTTATGGGCGATACTGTAATTTCGTTGACCCTGAATAGATGTTAACACAGAAAAAAGCAGAGTGGATGCGGGATCGGCAAAACGATTGAACATGGCACAATGTACAGTGTACAGATGAAGAGGAAATACCATTTTCTCAACCACTAATCCTAATTCGAACTATCTTTCGGACATTCCAATCTTTTCTTCCCATCACACGTTCCGGCCGAATCATTCTACGGCCCTTTTCAGGTGTAATATATAATATTATTCGGCCGAAACGTTGTGTTAACATCAAAGATAAGGAGAAGATATCGGAATGTTCGAATGACTCTTCTCAAACACAATACTAAGCCTACTTATTCTAAATGTTAACGTATCATTTTCTTCTGTTCATTATTTTTCCATCCTGCCTCGACATGTTACCGTAAACATTGAGCCGCCATCTTGAAATTACAGACGGAGAATCTCTACAGAATGTTATTATCAATATAAAAAGATATATCGATGAGATAAAAGAGTTTTTACGATGCAATTAGAGACAATTGATATGGTTTTGAAAAAAGCTATTAAAATGTCTTTTTAGACTCGCAAAAAATAGTCTTACATCGCATAAAGAAGAAGCAGAACAGAAGGAAAAAAAGAAGTTGGAAGAAAAGAAAGAAATCTAAAAACGAATAGGGAAGTAAGGAGTAAAGAATAATGAAAAGATGATGGACTCAGATGAAGAAGTTTATACAATAGGATAGCGTTGAAAATGAAGGAGAAAAT
>VCCN01006040.1:752169-763717 GCA_006491835.1 Architeuthis dux | reverse complement strand
ATATATATATGTGTGTGTGCATTTTGTGTTTTTAAAGAAACAATAGATTGAATGTACTCAATATTTTAGTGAATAAATGAATAAAACAATAGAACAGAGCATATCAACATTTTATATATGTTATGGGATTCGCTACAGATAACATTTATATATAAATATGGATATGCGTATACAATATGTGTGTGTGTGTATGTGTGTGTAATATGTATACATTATACATATGTTCATACAGTATATACATATAGTGCAGGCATATACAATATGTATGTATACATAGTGGCCGCAAAAGAAATCTGTACATTAACAACGCAAAATAAAACTAAACAAGAAAATGTTTTTGGGTTAGACTTGATTTCCCGCCAACTAAAAAGCAGTCTTCGTACATCTGGCAGACACTCACAAGCCAGAGTTGATGTCTGTTCACCAAAAACTGTCCATCTGAGAAATGCTGTTGACAACTCGATCTGCATGTTTGTTTCCCCACCCCATTTTCAGCTGCTTTTGGAGCGTTTGCCATGGGATGCCGTAAGCTAACAAACGAAGAGAAATCGCATGTGGAGGAAAGAGTTTCTGTGATTCTTGTGGAGCAAGATATTGGAGTGCAAATAAGGAAGTTTACGACTTGATGAAAGCTGATGAAAGGAAGCACCCCGAAGCAAAAATCGGTACTGGGAGGAAGAAGAAGGCCACTCGTAGTACCGACAAGCATCTAAGACGTGAAGGGATGAACAAACCAACCATCTCAGCTACTGCACTGAAGAAAGAGTTCACTGATTTCCCGCAGAGTGTCGCTGTGAGGACAATACAACAAAAGCTTTCATCGGGTCATAAACTGTCTTACTTGAACTCCAATGTCTTGCGCCACAAGTATCACAGAAACGCACTTTTCTATCTGAGCCAAGGCATGGGATTTCTCTTCATTTCTTAGCTTACGGCATCCCATGGAAACACTCAGAAACAGAGTTACAACGCTCCAAAAGCAGCTGAGAAGGATAACGAAAACAGCATGTCTTCTCAGATGGACAGTTCTTGATGCACTGACACCAACTCTGCCTTGGCACAAAGCCTTGAGATGTGAGTGTCTGCCTGATGTACGATGACTCCCTTCTGCCTTTTAGTTGGTCGGAAACCGAAGGGTTGGAAATCGAGTCCAAACCAAACAGTCTTTCTTATTTAGTTTCATTTTGCTTTTTTAATGTATAGATTTCTATTTCGGTTACTGTATATTATGCATAGGAAATCAATAGAAAGATATACGGAGATCTCGTACGGATAACGACTGAAACGAAGCAATTATTTACTAATTCCCCCATGGATATTTTCCCAATAATATATTAATCATTTACACTTGATTAATAGACTAAACTTCATGATATTTTAATAGTTACGAAATGTAACGAAAGTATTAATTAAATAAACGATAGCGAGCGTTTCTTTCCTTTTTTTTTTCAATTGGTTCTCTGCCCGCTAAGAATTAATTGGTAAGCTAGGAATTAAAATGTATTCCTGCCTTCAAAATTCGATTTTTGAAAATAGACCTATACGTATTAGGAGAGATATACGAGGTATGTCCAGAAAGTATCCGTCTATTAATCACCGCTACCCACAACAGACCGGTTTAAACACTGTTGGGTTTAGGTTATTCATGTGTTAGGGGATGTTGGAAAACAAGGAGTAGTGTGGGGGGACAAAGGGCCAAGAATACAAATCGATACCGTTGTATGTCTGAAAATCTGATTTTACAGTAGAGCTGTTTGAAGTGCAAGTAATCTATTAATCCCCACTACCCACAACACTGATTTATTGCTGGGTTTAGATTATTCATGTGTTCTGACATTTATATGTATCTATTTATCTATCTATGTATCCGGATTTCGCCCATCCCTAACCGTTCATAGTAGAAACTTGAAACTTTCCACACACACACACTCTCCTTCATGGAGTAGGTAAAATGTGTTTTTCGTTTTTTGAAAATCCCCCCATAATGGGTTTTTAGAAGGCTTTCAATATGTAATGTAAATGTATGCTAAATTGGTCACTAGTTTGTTCCCGCTTGTTTTTTGAAAATTCAGATTTTTTTAGTTATCACAGCACAACAAAAGGCGAGAGAAGTAACTTATTCATTGATCACCCCGTTTTCCAACTTTTTAATTGATCACCCCCAACACAGCATATATGGGTGTCGGTGATTCATAATTTCACTTGCTAGTTTTGAATATCTTGAGAATCGGTTGCGTGGACGTAATGTAACTTAGCAACCAGAGTGGACCTTACTGCCCATGCGTGAACACACACACTCTCGCAAGGGGTTATTCAGTCAGCAATGAGACGCTACTGGGTGAACTTGTGTACTGCGCAACCGTCACATTCACAATGATCTAACCTGCTCAAGTCTCTTCAAGTCTCGTGCAGGTTTTTTTGGTGGCAAAATATCGCATTCGCTTTCAACGGCGATAATTCAGTAGTTGCAGGATTTAGGTTTTGAGTCTAGCAGATGAAAGGTAAAGTCCAAAGGAATGAAAAAAGTCCATCTTGGAGATTTTTTAGCATAGAGAATGACTAAAGCTAAGCGAGGGAGTGGAGGAGTAGCTGTAAATCCAGTGGGCAGCGATTAAAAAAACCGGAGATCTTGCCTACGTATACCAGATTCAAATGTACTCGGCGCAAAAAATACAATGGCGAAACACAAATGTCTCGTCAATGGCATTCCACAAAGGTTTGGGGAGATGAGAGTAGTTGACTTGGGACCTGATACCTGGGAAAAATACTGCTCCATCTTATCTGCAAATGCAGTATTACGAAAGCTGTTACCCGCGTTTTCAGCCTTGACAGGATTTAAACGATAATATTAACAAAATAATAACATTAATGATATTTCCCATTGGCCGATTCTAAGCTCCTAATGTGTTTCTTGTCATGAATTAGTTTTAAATGCAAAACGCCTCAGGGCTCTTCATCTAGAAAATTAAGGGCATAGGCTTATGCTTAAAACATGATTTTTTTACACCTTAGTAACAGGTTTTTCTATTACAAATCGTATAATAGTTTTACTACTTTACGTAAATGTTGGTATTATTTAATTATTTAAATACATGTTTAATAATTCTATAATAGGCCATTAAGGGATTCCGTAAGTGGCCATTAAGGGGAACGATCGGCATCAATGATTTAATTTAACCGAATGATTAATCGGAGAAAGACTGGATAAAATTGCTTATTAGACAAATCCGAGGAAAAAGAAGGCCACGGCTCATTGATCGACATTAAATTAATGAAAGCTTTTCAACATGGCGACACGAATTTGACTTTATTTTCATTGCTCGAATGGAGAGGTCTACCATTATCAGAACAGATTTACTGAAATAACGGTTTATCGTATATTAGACACGAAAGATTTTGTTTCTATATCCATTCCCCTTCACAAAAGCGAAATAAAACGACTCATAACGATTGGTTGGAAAACATTCGACATGAATAGAGACATATTAAAGATCACCTTGCCAATGTGCTTAAAGCGTAAAGTATATAATGGATGCATAATACCAGCTATGACTTACGGATGCGAAACATGGAAATTAACAAAACGGACTGAAAACCAACTAGAGTGAAGGGTATTATACAAATAATTAAGCAGCAAAAATGGAGATGGGCTGGTCACCTAGCAAGAAGAGATTACATTAGATGGGGCAAAAGGTTAACCGATTGGTGCCTATGGGACATACGATATCTCCAAAGATTCTGAATGAGATTTTGAAATTTCAATGAAATTCTGTGGAAGGGTGAGCAATGGGCATGCACAATTACCTCCCCTACGTCATAGTGACCATGGCGTTGGCAGAGGTGTGTGCTCTCCGAGTGCTTTCTAGCTGCTCATGATATTGCAGGCATATTAAAAATGGAAATTAATTATCACGTTGATGATAAAGTATGAGAACGCGATGAGAAAAAAGATGGCTGAAAAGTTAGTCATGATTATTAGCGGCCGAAGATACACCTGAATAGAATTCGTCGGATTCCGGTATACAGGTCTCCCCGATATCCGAAGGTAGAGCGTTCCTATAAAACAATTTCATAAACTGAAATGGCGTAAAGCGAAGAAGTATGTATCCTTAATTTATATGGGAAACAGTTGTGAGCGTTCGTAATCCTGAAAAAATATGGTGATGATAGTATGTTAGGCTGAGTCCTCGGAGGTTGGGCTGATTGGGAGGTACAGGACACCGGGGTGTAGGCGAGAGCGAAAAAGAGTGCTTGCTGCTTTTCGTGAACTGAAATGGCGTAAAGCGAAGAAGTATGTATCTTTAATTTATATGGGGAAAAGGTTGTGAGCGTTCGTAAACCTGAAAAATATGGTGATGATAGTATGTTAGGCTGAATCCTCAGAGGTTGGGCTGATTGGGAGGTACAGGACACTGGAGTGAAGGCGAGAGCGGAAAAGAGTGCTTGCTGCTTTTCGTGAACTGAAATGGCGTAAAGCGAAGAAGTATTTATCTTTAATTTATATGGGAAACAGTTGTGAGCGTTCGTAAACCTGAAAATATGGTGATGATAGTATGTTAGGCTGAGTCCTCAGAGGTTGGGCTGATTGGGAGGTACAGGACACTGGAGTGTAGGCGAGAGTGGAAAAGAGTGCTTGCTGCTGCTATAACGACTCGCTGCAAAACAAACTCTACGCCGTTCGCCTTTTTCCGTAAAAGCAAACAAGAACAGACAGTTCAAAACCTGCGAATAATAAGTTCTCTTATGACATCACGGCTTTCTATAATGACATCATAAAACATAGGTCAGAAATATGAACATTGTGAATTTCTCTCTCTTTATGTCCCCCCTTCTCTCCCTACGTACGTTTTCAACCCTCTTCAATTTGATCTGAAAGAACGTGAATATGGCTTTCATAGACCGTTCGTCGCAGGTAAAATAAAAAACGGCTCGCTGCAAAACAAACACTGAACTCTACACTGTTCGCCCTTTTCCGTAAAAGCAAACAAGAACACTTCAAAACCTGCGCTGTTGTGTGATCAGAATAAGTTCTCTCATGACATCCTGGCCTTCTATAATGACGTCATAAAAAATAGATCAGAAAGATGAACATTGTAAATTTCTCTCTCATTCTGGCCTCCCTTTTCAATTTGATCTGAAAGAAAGTGAATATGGCTTTCATAGACCGTTCGTCGCAGGCAACAAAAAGTGGCGTAAAACAAACTATCCTAAGGTGGAGGATACCTGTATATAGATACGACAACGTGCAATTTTTAGTCACGGAGTTCTTTTTTTTTTCTTGTTTTTTTGTTTCTTTCTCTTCCGTGCGAGGTAGGTAGGCAGGAAAGAAAGGAAGGGAAAATGAAACAGCAAAGAGAGTGGCAGCTGAAGTGAGCTGAGCCGAAAATGTAGAAATAAGTAAAAGAAAAGAGATTTGCAATATAAAAGGAATTAAATCGTAGACGTATGTTTAAGTGCCGGGGTGGGCGTGCTGGTGGAGGTGACGAGTATGAAACTCGGTCTACAGTGCAGTTCCTTTTCGCGCTGTTAAAGTAGTGGTTAAATATAGTCGCGTCTTTTAGTCTAAGAAGATCAATATGCTAAGAGTCATCGAAGAGAAAGCCAGAACTGACAAAAAAGAAACCGTAAAAGTAGAAATTCAATAAGAACATATTAAAAGAAGAAGAAAAAAAACAAACAAGTCTGGTTAGTCATTCAATAGAAGCCGTCACGTGCCCGACGTCTTTTGCCAGCATGCCGTGTTGGGGGTGATCAATTAAAGAAACTGGGGGAAAAGTGGTGATCAATGAATAAATTACTTCTCCCGCCTTTTGTTGTATGGTGATCACTAAAAAAAGTCAGATTTAAAAAAAACAAAAAAAAACAAACGTGAATGCTGAGGGACACAAACTAAAGGACAAATTTAGCATAAACTTACATTATAAATCTACTTAGGGTGGAATTTTCAAAAAACAAAAACAAAATCGTTTTTCCTAAACACAATAAGAAATACATGTTCAACCTCTTTTGTTAGCATGCCTTGTTGGGGGTGATCAATTAAAAGATTTGAAAAAAGGGGTGATAAATGAATAAATTACTTCTCCCGCCTTCAAACTAAAGGACAAAGTTAGCATAAACTTACATTATAAATTGAAGCCCCGACTAAACATCTACTTTGGGAGGAATGTTTTTTTTAAATCGTTTTTTTCTAGACATAATAAGGAATAAATGTTCAAATATTCTCTTCTATAGCTCCATTGGTGTGGCTTGTACGCGTGACACATACATACATAGCCAGCCAGTCAGAATCCCTTACAAACTGAAGAAACCTATGTTGACTGTTTTTGATAGTTTTGGTTGACGGTTTCCAACAAAACGAAGGGTGCCGGGTGGTTTGAAAGAGATGATATAACTTTTAATAAATACTCATTAAAATAATGTCTAAATATGTGTGCGTAGGTCAGCTCTCTAATACGCGTTTGGTAACTAACTATATGTCATCATCATCATCATCCGTCATGAGTCCACTGCTGGACAAAGGCCTTTCATATCTCCTTCCATGACGACCTAGATTGTGCTAACCTCTGCCACATCCTACCGTCTTGTATCTGATGTTTTCCTACTGCGTTTACCAACGAGTTCCCATACACCTTTGTCGGTATTTGATATTAACGAAAAAGCCTATCTAAAGCAATGACACCTTAGTCCGCTTCAAAGTACTTCCCTTGGGACCTTTAATCCTTATCCTAGTGTCCTTTTCACCTTTCAACACAGTCTGCAAAGTCCTCTTTCCGGATCGCCATCAGATGTCTGGTCACATTCTCCTTAATTTCGTCCACGGTTTGAAATCTCTTTGGGAAAAGTCAGAACATTACTACTGTGTAGTGAGTTTGATCCTCACTGTGTGTCTCAAACTTGTGGCTAAACAAAGCTAAGGTTAGCAATATCTATAGCTGAGATTGGACACCAATCGATTAGCCTTTTCCCCCATCTATTGTCATCTCTTCTAGTTAGGTGACCAGCCCATCTCCATTTTTGCTGCTTACTTATTTGTATAATATCATTCACCCCATTAAGAGATATATAGAAGGTATGTTCGGAAAGTATCCACCCGTTTCGAATATCCCGAGAACTGGTTGAGCTTACGGTAATAACAGCTTATGATTATAATTAACTTAAAAGATTGGGTGTCAACTTCCCCAGGGACTTCTAGCGATATTGTTAGCAGTGGATGGCAATAAAAAATACACTGCTCGATTGTGGCACTTCCTATACGTTTGGTACTTTTAAAAACTGGCTCAGAAAATGTTTCAAATCAATAGAAACTAAGTAAAGTGGGGGGACCCAGAAAGTGGAAACTAAAATATCAACACAGGCTATTATTTGGTGTCAGAATTGAAACAGTGGATAAAGGAAGTGATTATAGGTCGATGAATTGTGGATGTCGGAACTGACTGATTTTTCAGGCCAGGTGATGTACTGTTGAGACATAAGTCATTCTTTTGTTCACATCGCCAAATTTGGGCATCACCGAATTTGATTTGACAGTCAGAAGACAGTTATATGTGCAAAGGTAAAAAAAATAGATTGACCAAGTGCTTACGCTTCTACTTCAACCAACGTGGCATGCCAGTGACGAAATACTTTGGCAAGATATCTGGTGATGCGAGAGAGAGCGAAAAGAGAATTAGATGAGTGCTTTTAGTTGTTTTATTTTTCTATTGCTATTTACGCTTTCTCTTCTTTCTGTTCCTTCTTCCTTTCAAAGGTTTATTTTTTTTTACCTTTGCACATATAACTGACTAGTGTTCTGCTTCTTTTCTCAGTATAACGTCCCAACGTTTCTGTCCCCAACACCCCTCTGTCTCTTTTCAAGTGTTTCCCCTTTCATAATTTCTTTCGGCCTTTCTACTGCTTTTCTACATGCCGAATTACGGTGTAAGGTAATTATCTCTTTTCTTCATATTTTGCCGAAATACTTATGGCTTCCCCTCTTCTGTGTAGATCGATTTCTTGTCTCTTTGTATCTATAGTTTTATCAATTGATTGATCGATTGAATTATCGATATAAATCTCTATTTATCTCAGCCGATCAATTTTCCATCTATTGAACCTAGCATGTTATAAAATATCTTCTAATTTTGTATGATATGATCGGGTTATTTTCCTCGTTCATTTTTTCACAACGTTTCGGCCGTGTACCCTCCGGCCTTTGTCGGGTGTTCCTGGTTCTAGAATCTGGAATCACTTCTCAGAGCGCATGCACGATTGGACTGGACACATTACATCCGTATCAAAATTCAGACAATAATTATTAATCACCGCTACCCACAACACTGGTTTATTGCTGGGTTTAGGGTATTCATGTGTTCTGACGTTTATATGTATCTATGCATCTATCTATGTATTCGGACTTCGCCCAGCCCTAACCGTTCATAGTAGAAACTTGGTTTTGCACACACACTTCTCTCAATGAGTAGGGACAATGTTTTTTCTTTTTTGTTGAAAATTCCCCCTAAATAGGTTTTTAGTGGGGTGTTCAATATGCAATGTAAGTTTATGCTAAATTGGTCACTAGTTTATGCCCGCTTGTGTTTTTTTAAATTCATACATGTTTTAGTGATCACAGCCCAACAAAAGGTGAGAGAAGTAATTTGTGCAATGTTTATGCTAAATTGGTCACCAGTGTGTGCCCGATTGCTTTTTGAAAATTCAGACCTTTTTTTAGCGATCACAGCCCAACTTTTTAATTGATCACCCCCAACACAACATATATGAGTGGTGGTGATTCATAATTGCCTTTAGAATGCTAGTATTCTTATTTGGCTTATATCTATCTGCAATCGAAATATTTGAAAAAAGTTCCTTTTTACCTTTAGTGAAGATCTATAATTCAACGTAGCTGACTCTATCGTTCTACCCTATGTCCTCTATTGTAAAACTCCAGTCCACGTTGGAGGCTTCAGCTGACAAGAACAATCCTCACCTAGTTTAGGGGTAAACTCTTCACTGATTCTCTAACCCTTCACGTTAAACCAAACCGATATATACAATAGAAAGCACCCATAGAGCGTATGCCTCTGTCAACGCCACTGTCAGTAACCATAAACATCACTTACTGAAATCACTTAGTGGATAGATCAGGGACGGGGTAGTTAACTGTTTAAATTTCGACTGTTGCATATATTCTTTGATTCATATATGAAGAAACTGAAAAGGAAATCAATGTAACGAAAAGCCCTGGACATATAACTACGACGTATGGGGAGGTAATTGTGCATGGGGCCGCTCAAGAATTTAATCAGTTCTTCATTTGCCTGTTGTCCAGCGTTCCAGAAGATCTGAATGAAATTCCTTGGGAACCTTTGCAGATATCTTATAGACAGGAGAAAATACCAACCAACCAACCAACCAACCAACCAACAAACAAACACATATATCTCTTTACAACTTGTAACATTTCCCTACCGTGCTCTCTTACCGACTGAGCCAAACTGACAAGTCTTACATATCTACGAAAATTCATGTTATATTTCTTTTATTCAGCAACCATCTTCAGTCCGAATAGAAGTAGGAGCGGACCCTGCAGCAGCCATAATTATTGAAAGCACTCAGAGAGTGCATACCTCTGTCAACGTCGTACACTAAACGTACAATAAAAACAAATTTTCTGGATCCACCTCACATTTAATCACTTCTTTATTAGCGCATCGCCCACCCATCCACGAAATTCCATTGAAATTCATTGAGAACTTTTGGAGATATCTTGTGAACAGACATGAGCGAATACATAAATGTATGGAGATATCAAGTGAGAACTTTTGGAGATATCTTGTGAACAGACATGAGCGTATACATAAATGTATGGAGATATCAAGTGAGAACTTTTGGAGATGTTTTGTGAACAGACATGAGCGAATACATAAATGTATGGAGATATCGAGTGAGAACCTTTTGAGACATTGTGTGTTCTGGAGATATAGCTACGATGTGGGGGATTGTAACTGTGCATCGATCCACCTCAACATTTGATCACTTCTTTCGTAGCCAATTGCCCACCCTTCCAAACTAGATCATAGGAATTCATTGAGAACTTTTAGATATATCGTGTTGACATGCAGACAGAAAGGTTGGGGGAAAGACAGACTAACGGAAAAAGGGGTAATACATATACCTTCATTGATAAATATTAAAATGAAAGACAGTTTTAAAGACCTAAAAGGACTAAAACTGTATACAGGTTTCCCCGCTATCCGAAAGTGGAAAACGTTTCATGAGCCGAAATTGTGTAAAGCGAAGAAGTAATTACAATTAATTAATATGGGAAAAGCTTTTGAGAGTTTCCAACCCCCCAAAATGGTATTGATGATATGTTAAGATGAGTCGTTCGAATTTAGGGTGGTGGGAGGTACAGGAGACTGGGATGTAGGAAAGGAAATTAGAGAGAGTGCGCTGCCACTAAAACGATTCGCTGTGAAACAAAAGCTGAACGCTACTTTTGTTTTTCGTAAAAGCGAAAAAGTGGCGTGAAGCAAACAGCGGCGGGTACCTGTAATCATATTATGAAATATATTTTTGAAAGACAGGAAGACATAGATAGACAGACAGACATGCGAGAGCGAAGAACAAACTGAGATACATAGATAGATAGACATTAACAGACGGATATAGATAGATAGATAGATAGATAGATAGATAGATAGATAGATAGATAGATAGATAGATAGACATTAACAGACTGAGATAGATAGATAGATAGATATTAACAGACTGAGATAGATAGATAGATAGATAGATAGATAGATAGATAGATAGATAGATAGATATTAACAGACTGAGATAGATAGATAGATAGATAGATAGATAGATAGGAACATACTGAGATAAACAGACAGATAGATACATACATACATACATACATATATACATATATGTGTGTACGCATGTGTGTGTATGTTTATATATATATTGATGTGTGTGTGTGTGCGCGCCCGCGTGTGTGTCTGTGTGTAAACAAAGAGAGAGAGATATATGAATATTCTGTGTAGGACAAAGTGATATGAAAGAAAGAAAACGGACAAGCGGTGTCAGTAACAACTTGTTTCACGTTTATTTATGATTATCAAACTGGACTAGTAAAAACACAAAAACACAACTGGGAGTGTTGTTATCTCCGTTTGTGTCCATTTGGGGTGACCGTTGGAATTTTTTCTTCCTCTTTTGAAACAATACCATTCACCATAGTTCTTGTAAAGCAGGGGGTGGTGAAAATAATTTTTCTATGTCTTTGTAAAACTGCTATGTGCTTTTATTGTTAGATTGTACGTATGTATGTTGTAAAATTTCAATTAATACCTTATTTCATATACTAGATACATTCAAAGATGTCTATGACTTTGGATCTGGAATTTTAATGTTTGATAGATTTATATGAGCTACATATTTACTTGGCTTAGATCGCCCGTAAATTGCTTTCCTTTTTTCACTTTTCTTCTTAAACTATATATAGATATTTTCTCTCTGCATCCGACACAGAAACACACGGGCCATGCGCTATAAGGGCTACCCC
>VCCN01006040.1:558744-568929 GCA_006491835.1 Architeuthis dux | reverse complement strand
GATACTTAAGTATCTATGTGATACATATATGATACTTAAGTACAAAGGTTCAAATAGTTCGGCGGACGATTAAACTCCTTCTTGCTGTTTGTGTTGTTAACACAACGTTTCGGCCAATCCATTATTTCGGCCTTCCTCAGGTATAATATCCAAATGTGATGCGGCAAACAGAAATTTTAATTTTAAAGGAGGTAAACATCATGTTAACAACACAAACAAGAAGAAGGAGTTTAATCGTCCAAAGAACTATTTGAATGTTAAGGACCCTTCTCAAAACTATAGAAAATAAGTACAAAGGTATTTGAAACTGAAGTCATAGCCTCTCCACAAAGTAATACAATACTTGAAATGCCAGACATATTTGTTTTATTATATGGCTGTATGGCAGATGAAACAATTTAATTACTTTGCAAGTAAAAAATGTATGTGTTCTTACAACACATACATTTTTTACTTGCAAAAGGCCCTTCGTAACATATACTACAGGTCCTGCACTAGCTTAATCCAGCCCTGGTCATAACTGATAATGGATATAGTAGCCATTTGATGCTCTGGCCAGGGCAGTCACGAGGTGTTAGATTATCATCTGCTATCAATGTATAATCATGAGAAGTTCAGTAAGACTTGTGATGAGACAGGGTGCAGATGAGATTAGATTAGCATTCCAATGGAAATTATGAATCACTGCTACCTATATATGCTGGGGGTGATAGATTAAAAAGTTGGAGAAAGGGGTGATCAATGAATAAGTTACTTCTCTCGCCTTTTTTTGGGCTGTGATCACTAAAAAATGTCTGAATTTTAAAAAAAACAAGCTGGCACAAACTAGTGATCAATTTAGCATAAACTTGCATTGCATATTGAATCCCCCTCTAAAAACCTATTATGGGGGAAATTTTCCGTACTCATTGAGGCGAGTGAGTATCTGGATACATAGATAGATACATAGGTACATAAAAATGTCAGAACACATGAATAATCTAAACCCAGCAATAAACCAGTGTTGTAGGTAGCAGTGATTAATAATGAACCCTTTTCCCTTGTTTGAGTTATTTTTCAACCTCCTTCCTACAAGATCCTGAATAAAGCTGTTATTATTAATATGAAAGGCTAGAACCCTAAACTTTTCCATATTTAGTGTTGTGGGTAGCGGTCATTAATTAATGGCTCTGGCCAGGATTTGAACTTGCTTTGATAATTTCACTTTTGAGCTGTTACCACCTGAGCAAGGTTCCTAATCTGCTGCATCTTGCTATGTGAGTTATGCAAATGAATTGCCACTTTTCTATCCTGAAAGACACACATGTGGAAATCAATAAAGATTTAATTTTGAAATGTTCTGCTTTCATCTCTTCATACCTTCTTAGGCATTCAGCATTCCCAATTTATGTTTGGGTAGGTTTTATATTAATCACTGCTACCCACAACACTGGTTTATTGATGGGTTTAGGTTATTCATGTGTTCTCACATTTATATGTATCTATGTATCCGGACATTAGAAACTTGAAATTTTTGCCACACTCTCTGAGTAGGGAAAATATTTTTTTTTGTTTTTTGAAAATCCACCCCCACCACCAAATAGGGTTTTAGAGATGGATGTTCAATATGCAATGTAAGTTTATGCTAAATTGGTCACCAAACCTATATATAAAAATAACATTTCCCTACTGTGATTTGAAATCATGACCAACTGAACTAAACTGACATATTATTATATACCAACGAATTTATTCATTATATATATAATACAAAAGTTGCAGTAATCATCTTCAGTCGTAATAGAATTATAAATGACCGGCCTTAGTTAAATTGTGATTAAACAAACTAAAAATTAGGATGAATGTAAATAGAAGTCAAAAATTAATAAAAATTGTTTACAATACTTCATCTAATAAAAGAAATAAAATAAAATAATCGCTTTTTACTTATATTATATTCAAGTGTAAAAAAAACATATTATAATAGATTACTGATTTTAGCTCGAAAAATTATATTCACGATCGCATTCTACTCAAGTTCGAGTAAATAGAAATACTGTGTAAGTACGAAAGTAAAAAATGTTAGCTTCTTTAGCGGTGATCGGTCAAATCAGTCCTTATGATACAATCCATTTTTGACTGTTACATCGTTCTACTTTGCCAATGCTTCTTTTTTTAAAATAAAACTTCCTCATGATTTAATAAAAAAAAAAATAAAAAGATTTTAAAATGTTAGCTTCTTTAGCAGTGATCGGTCAAATCAGTCGTTATGATGCAATCCATTTTTGACGGTTAAGTCATTCTAATTTTTAATTTAATTTTCTAAAAGTGGGCGGTAGTCTGAAAAAGTTGGGGAAATACTGGTTTAGAATATTACAACAGGGTTATTCTCCTAGCCACTTGCAAACGAGTGTATTGTCTGGACAATTAGATTCTCTTCATCATAAAACCATACACACCCAGTTTACTGCGTATTGCATTGGTGGTATTTAAAATGACAGCAATACTCAAGTGGAGAAGCAGAAAAGTTTTCAGTCCAAAAATAGATGTTTTTATACTCCTGAGATTTGCTTTTTTGGTCTGAATATTTCTTGGCAAAGTGTTTCTTGGACCACAGTCAAATCCGACCTGAGCCGTTTACTTGAATGTATGATGTGGTTTCTTTTGCTGTCTCTGTGATGGTGTCCTGACAGCTGCTATTATCTGGGCAGGTCATGGCTTGACGTGGTGGACAAAGATGTGAGAAGGGAATCAACGTCTGTTGTGAGTCCGCAGATGGCCGCTAGGGTCTATAGGTTAGAGGTAAATCATTCAGCAGCAGTTGCAGAAGGTCTGTATCTGCAGAAGGGAGTTTTGGTTATTGGCCTCTTCTCCGCTAATTGGGAATGAGGAAAGCCCTCAGGCCTGCTCAGATAAGGTATTTATAAAAAGAGTAATTTGCCTATGGACTCACTCAGTAACTCTCTTCTCTGTCAACTGTCAAGGCATTCCAGTGACGAGACCTAATAGTCAAGCTGTCTAGCAATGAACTGAACATTCAAAATTTGGATTCAGTTCACGGATTGTAATCCGATGCATTGCAGAAAGTTTATTAAAAATATTGAAACCAGATTGAACATTGAAAAGTTATGTACAAAAATCAGAAATAAGATCATTAGAAACCGTCATGTGACCAACATCTTTAGGCAGCATGCCATGTTGGGGGTGATCAATTAAAAAATTGAAAAAAGGGGTGATCAATGAATAAGTTACTTCTCTTGCCTTTTGTTGGGCAGTGATCATTAAAAAGTCCAAATTTTCAAAAGACAAGTGTAAATGCTGTTGGAAACAAACCAAGGGACCAATTTAGCATAAACTCACATTGTTAATTGACCTCCCTCTAAAAAACTATTTAGTGGGAACTTTCAAGGAACAAAAAAATGTTTTTGCTAGACATAATGAGTAAATGTTTAAATTTTCAGCCATATATTTCCATTGGTGTGGCCTGAGGCGTGATACATACATATATAGATAGCCACCCAGCTAGCCAGCTAGACTGACTTGAAAACTGAAGAAAAGTGCTAGACAACAACCTGACAAAAGCAAACAAAGCCTTTTGCTGACTGTACAAATGTGTCTGAAGCAACAAGAACCTCAGGAAAGACACAAAATATAAGACTACAAACCCATCATGCTGCCTAACCTTCTTTATGGAGCCGAATCTTGGGTCATCTACACCACAGCTTCACAAACCAAACAGAATTCTTTGCGACCCCTCACTCACTATTATATAAGCAATCGGTACTAGGACTATATACAATTAATCTTTAGCTGTAATCTAACAGTAGCTAAACATAGAAACTAACCCCAAAAAATTGTTTATTACAAGAAAAAATAAATGATTCTTTTAAAAATAAATTACTAAAATTACTAAAACATAACAAAAGCGAAATTTAAAAAATATCGGTGAATAACAATAAGTCATTTTTACAGTGAGCACAAAAAGGAGTACATTTTTGTGTAGATATAATTAAAAGAAAAAAACAGTAGTTAATTATTCTTTAAAAAAGATTTTCAAATATTTCTGCAATCTCCAATAATCTTTATGCAACCCCCAGAGGTGTCCTGGCCCCTACTTTGAGAAACCCTGATCTACACCTCCTCAAACACTCCCGTCAGCATTGCCTCCCAGTCATTCTCAATGTGAAGTGGAGTGATATCAGAAACACTGAAGTCCTCAGGACAGCCAATGCCAAAAGCTTAGAACCCATGCTGCAATAGGTTCATCGATGCTGGGCAGGCCATATGGTGAGGATAGAATACTATCATCTTTCAAAGATCCTCCTATTTGGCAGACTAGTCTCTGGCCAGCAGAGTAGGGGTGGGGGCACAACAGAAGAGACACAGGGACATATTAAAGAGGTCCCTCATCTGGTAACTAGTAAAGTCAATATTTGGTGATTAAATACTAAATTTTGCAACTTTTTACCTAAAATTTGTTTTAGTAAGTTTCAGTACTCAATGTGTAGATTGTGTATTGAAAATCAGGAATAAAGGGATTGTCATGGGTCAGGAACTAATGCAAGCATTACTAACAGAATAGGTTTAACATGTGTAATGTATAATGTATGATTATGTGTGCATATATGTGTGTCTGTATAAGAGAGTGAGAGAGTCGGAGAAAAAGAGAGTGTGTGTATGTATATTAATATTTGTAAACTTAAATACTTATATATAAATATTAAAAAAATTATCTACATAAAAATCTACATAAATTAGCTCCTTATTTTATCTACAGAATAATTATATACAGAGGTGATACAAAAAGAAAAAAGATACATATTTAAAAATAAATGTGTAAATTGTGTATGTAAAATCAAAAAGAAAAGGATTGTCATGGGTCAGTAACTAATACAAGTATTACTAACCCAGAATAGGGCTATCATATGTAATGTATAATGTGTGATTATGTGTGCATATGTGTGTGTCTGTATAAGAGAGTGAGAGAGAGTCGGAGAAAAAGAGTATTAATATTGTAATACTTAAATACTTATATATAAATATTTCACAAATTATCTACATAAAAATCTACATAAATTAGCTTCTTATTTTATCTACCCAATATACATGCAGAATAACTACATATACTCAGGTGATACAGAAAGAAAAAGGTACGTATTAAACTAAAAATTAAAAATAAACACTCTTCCCCTTGGAACTTTGTCTTGTTGTGGGTAGCCAAAACTTCGGCCCAGGTCAGTAAAATTTATTGATTCGTTGGCAATATTTTAACCCATTGGGTCCTACGGGCGTCAAGATTTCATTCAAGTCCGTCTATTTATACAATTAAGTCCCTTTTGTTGTTTGCTTCCACTATTTCTTCTTTTTATTACATCTGCATCCTGCTAAGTGAAATAAATAAATATTGGCTAGCGACAAAGGTCGGGCTCTCATGTCATGATCAGCTTCCAAAAGTGAAGAGCGGTTTTCTTTCAGAAAAATAGAATCTACAGCCACATATCAAATAAATAAAAACAACACAGGTCTGGTTAGTCACTCAATAGAAACTGTCACGTGACCAATGTCTTTTGGCAGCATGCCGCATTGGGGGTGATCAGTTGAAAAATTAGAAAAGGGGGTGATTAATGAATAAGTAACTTCTCGCACCTTTTGTTGCATAACTAAAACGTCTGAATTTTCAAAAAACAAGTGTGAACATTGCCAGACAAAAACTAAGAGTAAAATTTAGCATAAAGTTACATTGTAAATTGGACCCCAATCCTTAAAAACGTTTATATAGACATAATAAGGAGTAAATGTTTACATTGTCAGCTCTCTAGTTCCATTGGTGTGGCGTGTATCTGCGATACATACATAGCAAGCAAGCTAGCATTTTGTACCAGCCCGAGTAAGGTTCGGCCAGAAAACTATGAGGACAGGCAAAGTCTATTATGAGTTGTCGTAACAAAACAACACAACAGCAATTCTCCTGTTTCAGTGTTTTGCCGTGAAATAAAGGACAATGTCCGGATACACAGATAGATACATAGATACATATAAATGTTCAGAAGACATGAATAACCTAAACCCAGCAATAAACCAGTGTTGTTGGTTGCAATGATTAATTCTTTGATGACTGAATAATGATGCTATGAATTTACATGAATAAAGGAAAAAAAAAAAACATCCAGGAAACTTTTGCATCAACTGAATATTATTGTACAGGAAATCCCTGATTGCTGTTTCATTCAACGTTGTTTTATTATAACGTTGTTGAGAAAACAAGATATAAATATACAATAATATAAAATATTGTTTGTGAAATTGTAAATTAAGTGATTTTCCTGACTCAACATAAGTTAGTCGCAAAATTTGTGCAAGACAATGAATTAAATTTCACTACTAATTGTTGCCATGGAAAAGCCTATTAGTTGTTGTCGACTGGCGAAGGAGTGCAGTGAAGAAACCAGTGTAAGTAGCAAACGAGATAAAGAGCAAAGGTAAGTAATAAGGTTGAACAATGTATATTTTCATGACTGAACTCATATTAGTTTTGATTTCTATTCATCAACTGTGTAAGCAGCCAGCTTAGGCACAATATTTATTAATCACTGTTTACCCACAACACTGGTTTATTAATCACTGCTACCCACAACACTGGTTTATTGCAGGGTTTAGGTTATTCATGTTCATGTGTTCTGACATTTATATATATCTATGTATCTATCTATGAAGTAGTAGAAACTTGATATTTTGTGCACTCACACCCCTCAATGAGTAGGGAAAATGTTTTTTTTGTTTTTTTAAAATTCCCCCAAAATAGGTTTTTAGGGTTCAATATGCAATGTAAATTTATGCTAAATTGGTCACTAGTTTGTGCTGGCTTGTTTTTTGAAAGTTCAGTCACAACCCAACAAAAGGCGAGAGAAGTGACTCATTCATTGATCACCCCTTTTTCAAACTTTTTAATTAATTACCCCCAACACAGCATATATGGATTCATAATTTCGCTGAATGCTAGTTTGTTATTGTTTGATTTCACGTAATGTTGTTTCAGGAACCTAACCACAACATTAATCAGAGAGTTCCTGTACCAATCAGTGTTTCAATGATATACAAATGGTTTCGAAAAGGAATCCAGCCAAATCGATTCATGATTATTTGCAAATCAATTCAAATCTCAGGCACCATAACAAGCATGTTAAGTAAGTATCTTGAGTTATTCCCCTTAGGCAGGAGAGCGCTTATCGACTTCTGGTAAGTGTGCGCTGTTTTACTTCTGATGAACGAGCAGCAATATTGGTTTTAGGAGATCGAGAAGACGCATGTGGTGTTGAGTGCTGGCATTGTAAATATGTATGAATAAATTGGATCTGTGTAAGTATGTCTTTTGTTGCATTTTAAATCTTAACAACCTTACAAAGCAGATCATTTAAAACCAGAGAAAATACTTTAATGACTCAATAATGATGCTATGAATTTAAATAAATAACAGATTTAATGAAAAAAATGTGAGAAACTTTTGCACCAATCTAATATAATGGCATAGACAATTTAGCTGAAACGTATTGAAACGTCATAGAAAATGACTGAAAGATGATGCTATGAATTTATATGATGAAAAGATTTAATGAAAAAACTACTTGTAACTTTTGCATTGACCTAATATTATTGTACCAATCAGTATTTCGATGACATACCAGTGATTTAGTGAAGGAATCCAGCCTAATCAATTCATGATTATTCGCGGATCAATTTGAATCTCCGGCACCATAACAAGCTGATCTGGCCTGAACAAATATGACAGTAGTGTCCAATCAATTAGTGGTAATCATAATGGATTGATCAATGGCTTGACAGGCAAACACGTAAGCAGAGTGAAATCCACTTGAACTTGATGGATCTATATTGAAAGGACTAACAACTTACTTAGCTGAGAAATGATGATGAGAGACAGATCAGTTGCAGTATCAAGCAACTATATTTAGCTCAAGAAGATTTAATCAATGATGTCTTGAGCAAGACTCAACTGAACTCTTCCTGATTCATTTTGAATTTAGAGGAATCAACCATCTTGATGAGGAAATAGAGATCTGTAAGAAAAAGATAGGTTGAGTCGATGTTTAAAATAATAATACCTCATAGAATATAGGGCTTTGAAACTCTAATTGATGGTTACACTGCCCTCAGAATTTTTGGTTCAACCTATGCAGGTGTAGGTGCGGGTGGCCTAATGGTTAACGGCACTGAGGATGGAATCGGAAAACCGAGTTAAATCTCTGGCTGGGACAGTTTGAGTTCATTTCTCACTTTTTCCCTTGGGAAAGGCATGAATCCACTTCTGCTGCCAGCTATGGGTGAATAGCAGGGCAGTTGGAACCCTTTTGCCCTCTAAGATAGTCCATCTTGAGTGTCGGGCTAGTACCCTAGCCCTCTAAAACACCACAACTGCTATAAACAATGTTTGGATCTCAATGGATTGTTCGAGAAAGAGACAAAATCATTGCTTCATGTATCATGTAATACGGGAAGAAGCTTTGCATTGGTTTGCGATGGACAAGACAAATAAATCCATGATTTTTTGACCGAAATATCAGGGGCCT
The DNA here is from genome assembly GCA_006491835.1 of Architeuthis dux. Lineage (NCBI taxonomy): Eukaryota > Metazoa > Mollusca > Cephalopoda > Oegopsida > Architeuthidae > Architeuthis > Architeuthis dux. The sequence goes on along the minus strand of VCCN01006040.1, from coordinate 560,368 downwards.
ACTTATCAACAAGATAACCTCTAACTTAATGCAATGGTCAGCAAGATCATCTTTCTGACCAAATTCAATAATGAAGTGAGTTTAATCCTCACTAGGTGCTCCACTACTATGATCTTATGCCAGATTAGTACAGTGATTTTAATGTAGGTATTTACTAAGCTTATCTAAGTCTGACAGAAGGTCAGAAGTGTGTGGCACCCAGTGATCTTCGATCTCTCTACTAAGCGCAGCTTGATCCAGCACAAGACTACAAGTATGCGGTACCAAGTGAGATCTACACTCACTATACAGTAGCAATGAACTGCTAAACTAGTTCACTAACCAGTACCACATAGCAAAGCAGCCTCAGTATTTATTGAGCTTAGCTTAGTCCAACATGTGTGGAGCACTAAGTGAGGATTTATCTCATTATACAATAATAATAATCTACAACAATGGTCCTCAAACCTTTTTGCACTGTGGATTGGTTTAGTATCCACAATATACTTTTGGACCAGCCGACAAGTGGGTGTTATTAATCACGATAGCAATATAGGTGATAAGTCAATAAATGGCTAATACATTCAATTTAGTTTCTAAAAAGGTTTATCTAATGAATCTAATATTAAGATCCAAGGAAATTAATAACTGCTACCCACAACAGACTGGTTCAAACACTGTTGCTGGGTTTAGGTTATTCATGTGTTCTGACATTTATATGTATCTATGTATCCAGACTTCATTCAGCCCTAACCTTTCATAGCAGAAATTTTGCTCACATACAACCCTCAATGAGTCGGGAAAACCATTTTTTTGTTTTTTCAAAATCTCCAATTCAATTTGCAATCTAAGTTTATCCTAAATTGATCCCTTAATTTGTGCCTGGCAGAAAAATGTGTGAGAAGTAACATATTCATTGATCACCCCTTTTTCAAATTTTTTGATTGATCACCCCCAACACAGCATGCTGCTCAAAGACATTGGTCGTGTGACGGTTTCTATTGAGTGACTAACCAGACCCTTTCTTGAATTATGGTTCAAACCCTACTGGTAGCATTTTCATCAAGGTAATATAACATTTTACCATCACCACTGCTTAATTCACAAGGTCAAAAGAAGCATATATGGGTGGTGGTGATTCATAATCTCCCTTGGAATGCTAGTTTTATTTTACAAAAAAATAACGCCAAATCATATTGTTCCCTTGCGGCCTGGTAGCACATGCTTTGCAGCTTCTAGAAGTCCATGGCCCAGTGGTTGGAGACCACTGATCTACTACTCCTTAATCATAACTCCACAGCAAGGTGCCATGTATTTACTAAACTTAGCTTAGTTTGACACAAGGCCAGAAATGTGGGGCACCAAGATAGGACTGAACTCACTACATAGTAATACTTGTCTGCTAGCCTAGTATACAAACCATAATCTCACTATGAATCGCTGAGATATTTACTAAGCAAAGCCTAGTCTAGAACAAGGCAGCAGTAATGGGGCACCCAGTGAGTATCAAACTCACTAAATAGGTTTGGTTGGTCACTAGATAGAAAACATTACATGATCAATGTCTTTTTGCAGAATGCTGTGTTGCTGGTGATCAATTAAAAAAATGGAAAACAAGGTGATCAATGAATGAGTTTATTTCTCT
>VCCN01006040.1:172207-183418 GCA_006491835.1 Architeuthis dux | reverse complement strand
CGATGAAGATGTCCACCATTATTTTGTCTTCTTTTGTTTTTGTAAATGTTAAATTAATTGACCCAGCTACACGGAACAGGAGTGGTTATTGACTAATTTTAATGAAAAAAGAAAATAGTTTTTGCAAATTCATATAATTGTTCCGACCAGATTCGAAAGGACATTTACTCGTGGTAATCATTTGTCTGAACATGGCCAGTTGGTCATGTAACTTCTTATTGGAATCAAGGTGCATTTGATTTTTGTCTTTTAAGCTTTTTTGTGTCTGGGTCGTTCATTTGCTTCCTTTGTAAATATCTTCTTCTATGTGTTTCTTTCTTTCTTTCTTTCTACTATTTCTTTCTGTTCTTCTCTTCATTTCTCTCTTTCTTTCTTTATTTCCTTCTCTCTTTCTTTGTAAATATCTTCTTTTTTATTCTTCTATGTGTTTGTCTCTTTCTTTCTTTCTTTATTTATTTCCTTCTCTCTTTCTTTGTAAATATCTTCTTTTTTAATTAGCTATGTGTTTCTTTCTTTCTTTATTTGCTTCTCTCGTTCTTTGTAAATATCTTCTTTTTTATTTTGCTGTGTTTCTCTCTTTCCTTCTTTCTTTCTTTCTTTCTTTCTTTCTTTCTTCTCTCTCTATTGTTACTTTCTGTTCTTTCTTCGTTTCTCTCTTTCTTTCTTTATTTCTTTCTCTCTTTCTTTTTTATTTGTGTATGCGTGTCTCTCTCCCTTTCTTTCTTTCTTTCTTCTCTCTATATTGTTTCTTTCTATACTTTTCTTTATTCCTCTCTTTCTTTCTTTCTTTATTACTTTCTGTCTTCTCTCTTTATTGGTCCATTCTGTTCTTTTCTTCATTTCTCTCTTTCTTTCTTTCTTTCTTCTCACTCTCTATTGTTTATTTCTGTTCTTTTCTTCATTTCGCTCTTTCTTTCTTTCTATATTTATTTCCTTCTCTCTTTCTTCTTTTTTATATGTGTTTCTCTTTCCTTCTTTCTTTCCTTCTTTCTTTCCTTCTTTCTTTCTTTCCTTCCCTCCTTCCTTCTCTCTTCCATCTCTCTTTCTTTGTAAATATCTTCTATTTTTCTTTTTCTGAGTGTTTCTCTCTTTCCTTCTCACTTTCTTTCTTTCTTTCTTTCTCCTCCCTCTCTATTGTTTCTTTCTATTATTTCATTCATTTCTCTATTTCCTTCCTTCTTTCTTTCTTTATTTCCTTCTCTCTTTCATTTTATCTTTCCCTTTTTTCCCATTCTACCATTCCCCTTTCTTTCATGTATCTGTTTTCATCATATTCTACCATTTCTAACTTTATACGTTTCTTTCGTTTGGACGTCAAAAAATTCTCCTTCTTCCCCCCAGCTTTTCTCTCCTGCTTCATTTATTTCTATTTTGCTTTCTTTCTTTCATTCTTTCTTTCACAGTCTCATTCACTTTCTTTATATGTATTTCTTCTTTCAGTCCAATCTACCATTTCGTTTTTTTTTCTTTCTTTTTGGCCCATAGTAGCATTTTTTTCTTCTTTCTTTCCAATCACTTCTTATGAGCAACACTTCATGATCAAAAGATCAGGCGATACTCAGCTTGTATCATTCGGTAATAGAGACGTCACCGTTATAGTATCCGTTCAATAAAAAGGGGTCAGACCTGTTGCAAGGCGAAAGGTACTGGAAAGAAACGGTAACTGGCACTTGTCAGGTTTGATGGACATTAGCACTCGAGTCGACTATCTGATTAAAAAAGGACACCATTGAACTTTTAGTGCTACCTATTATTGAATACCCATCAGGGAAAGAACAGAAAGCGAGGTTGAGTGTGCCAGTCATTGTTTCTTGGATGCTACGTCTGGAAGTTGCAAACTTGAAGAAACGTTCACAACCAAATATCGCAATGCAGAAAAACCGAGGACAATGTTGTTACATATGTGACATACTTGACACAATTAAAACTGATCTGTCCACACTAAATACAGGTATCCCCCGCTTCTCGAATGTTCGCCTTACGCCACTTTTTTGCTTTCATGAGAAAAAGCGAAAAGCAAAGATCGCGTCCAGTATTTGTTTTACAGCGAACCATTATAGGAACATGTTCTTCACTCTCCTGCTCCTAAGTCACTTGTGCCTCCCAAGAACCAACACTCCCAATTCAGCTTATTTTATTATCATCACCATTTTTAGGTCTGGGAACGCTCAACATTGTTTCTGTATAAATTATTGATAATTGCTTGACGCGATTTCGGCTTACGAAAGGGCGAAGAAAACAGTTTAATAATATCATTATTTATAAAACAAACTAATTGTTATAAAATAATATTGAGGAGAGTTCTGATGTATTAAGGGGAATTGGTGTCACATGATCTCTGATGTGAAAATTTCAATGAGTACCAAAAAAAAACAACAGTGACCACCTGCTCTCTGATAGAGCTCCTTTCCTCGATGTGTTGACCAAGTAAGTTTTTTAAAAATCCAAATCATATTTGAATTGTTACGATTGAAAAAAATACTATGACTTTTTCTCCCTTTAATAGTATAATACATCATTATTATTTAAATGTGTATGGTTACTTTTACCTTCATCTTAAATGTTATTAGTTGCTTTTTGTCGCAACTTTCGCTCTTCTGCTTCCTGTTAAGGCTCGGTGGCGTAATTGGTAAAGCAGACCGGGCTAAACGGTGCTTACCCTGGCTAGGGGATGTGGGTTCGAGTCCCACTCGAGGTTTATTCTTTATTTTCCGATCAACGCTATTTGCTCACTGCCTGAGTGTAATCGGTCTGAGCAAAGGTTGCGATAAAAATCAACTAATAACATTTAAGATGAAGGTAAAAAGTGGTCATAAAATTTAAATAATAATGATAGTCTGTCTTGTTCGCGGACGGATTTAATTTAAATGAAACATTAACTGCTGAGGTGGAGGATGTGGAGATGCAAATAATAAGTCGATGAGGATACTGAGGAGAAGGATGCTGCTGATTACAAGAGAGGATAAGTGTTTTCTCTTTCCTTTTTCCTTTCTTTCTTTCTTGATTTATCTGGTCACTTGTCCCTTTCTGTGAGTTTACTTTTCTTCATTCACGTGTTCTTTTCTCTCCCTTTCTTTTTTCTTCTTTCTTTCTTTCTTTCTTTCTTTCGATTCTAATTGTTTCTTTTTGAAAAATTATATTTGTTTCTCCTCTCTTTCTTTCTTTCTTTCTTTATTTCCCTCTTTCTTTCTTTCTTTCTTTCCTTCTTTCTTTCCTTCTTTCCTTCTTTCTTTCGATACTAATTTTTTTCTTTTTTAAAATGTCTACTTGTTTCTCTTCTATTTCTTTCCTTCTTTCTTTCTTTCTCTCATTTTTACCTTTGTTCTTTCTTTCTTTCTTTTCTATCTAGTCACGTGTTCTTTTCTCTCTCTTTCTTTCTTTTTTTTCTTTCGATTCTAATTCTTTTCTTTTTTTAAAAATTTCTATTTGTGTCTCCTCTATTTCTTTCCGTCTATCTTTATTTGCCTCTTTCTGTCTTTCCTTCTTTCCTTTTTTCCTTTTTTCTTTTGATTCTAATTTTATTTCCTTTTAAAAATGTCTACTTGTTTCTTCTCTAGTTCTTTCCTCCTTTCTTTCTTTCTCTCTTTCTTTCCTTCGTTCTTTCTTTCTTTCTTTTCTATCTAGTCACGTGTTCTTTTCCGTCTCTTTCATTTATTTCTTTTCTCTTTCTTTCTTTTTCTCTTTCTTTCCTTCTATATTTCGATACTAATCTTTGTTCTTTTAAAAAGATTCTACTTGTTTCTCCTCTATTTCTTTCTTTCTCTCTTTCTTTCTTCTTTCTTTCCTTCTTTCTTCCCATCTTTCTAATTTCTTAAAAATTTCTACTTGTTCCTCCTCTATTTCTTTCCTTCTTTCTCTTCCATCTATTCACGTGTTCTTTTCTGTCTCTTTCGTTTACTTTCCTTCTCTCTTTCTTTCTTTTTCTTTCTTTCTTTCTTTTTCTTTCTTTCTTTCTTTCTTTCCTTCTTTCTTTCGATTCTAATTTCCTTTTAATTTCTACTTGTTTCTCCTCTATTTCTTACCTTCTTTCTTTCTTTTCAATCTATACACGTGTTCTTTTATGGCTCTGTTTCCTTCTTTCTTTCTTTCTTTCTTTCTTTCTTCCCTTCTTTGTTTCGATTCTAAGGCTTTTCTTTTCTTTTACTTTCTACTTGATTATCCTCTATTTCATTCATTATTTCTTTCTTTACCCTTTGCTCGATTCGCTTTTCATTCCTTTTTCCTTCCTTCCTTTCATTCATTATCTGGTTAAACTTCAACAATTTCATCTGATTACTCGAATGGGTTCCAGTGTCGTAGAGCGCATTCTTTGATCCCCCCCTTCCACCTCCAAGCATATTAATTTTGGGGGAAAAGAAAATGCTTCTGAACGCTTTATTAATTTATATATAAATGAAATAAAGAAATAATGTCTGTTTGTCCCCATCGACAGTTTCCTCCTAACCTTAGTCGTCATCGTCGTCACCGTTAGCATTTCAGAGATTTTCAAAGATCTTTATTACATTATAATTATTAATATTATAATTATATTATTTTTATGATTGTTTATACGTATGAACGTTATGCCTTTTGATTATAAGTTATTCTCTTTATATCTTTCATTCTTTTTTCTCCTCCTCATTCATTGCAATGTAATGAACAAGGGTAAGAATGTTTTGACAACGTTGCAACGTTTTCAACCATAACACTCGAGCGTCTTCAATGGTCATGCGAGCGTTGGAACTGGACCTTGTATCAATGGAAAAAGGTCGTCTGATCTGATGAGTCCCGTTTTCTCCTAATGGTTGATTGATACTGGAACCCATTCGATTAATTAGATGAAATTGTTGAGATTTAACCAGAAAATGAAAGGAAGGAAGGAAGGAAAAAAAAGGAAATGAAAGGCGAATCGAGCAACGGGTAAAGAAAGACAGAAAGAAAGAAAGAAATAGAGGAGGAACAAGTAGAAAGTAAAAGAAAAGAAAAACCTTAGAATCGAAAGAGATAGATTTGATTGATTGATTGATTTGTTTAGCGGCATATCAAGCCTTGATAGGTCATTTAATGCCGAAATCAGTTTAAAATTCCCCAAAAATTGAGTTTTGCGATTTTGGTGAAAGGTTATTTTTTTTACCTGGAGTCTTGCGACTTTGGCGAAAGGTTATTCTTTTTAACTAGAGTCTTGCGACTTTGGTGAAAGGTTATTTTTTAAAAATAGTCTTGCGACTTTGGTGATAAAACAGGTGTCCGTGTTTGGCGGGGGGGGGGTCTTACCCCTCTGCAGGGGATGTAGTCGGCGTATTCTAGGCCCCAGCCGACAGGGCAGGTTTTCTCCTAAATAACGTTGACGGCTATGTAGGTGTGCGTCGTTACCCTGGGGAAACGATGACACTAGAATGCACGGTGGTGTAACAACAAGCCGGCGGAAGCAGTGTGATGGTCTGAGCAACATTATGCTAGAAAACACTGGGTCCTATCATTCATGTGGAAGATACTTTGTCGCATGCCACCTACCTCAACATCATTGAAGACCAGGTACACCCCTTCCTGGCATTCTTCTACGATGGCAGTGATATCTCTCAGCAGAACAATGCACCCCGCCACGCGCTTCAATGGTTGCACGGTAATGCTTTCAGGAACATGAAGAAGACTGGCAACCGAACTTGTAGTTTTCAAGGGGGTGGGGAAAAACACCGACACAGCTCGTTGCAATATCGTTCCGGAGCTGCAACACTGACGGGCCGTCAGTGTTGCAGCTCCGGAACGATACCATCAAGGGACACCTCCTCGCTTATCACCGGTAAGCTATCACCACTGTCACGAAATTCGGGGCGCTACCAACGTAATTCACAGTACAACTCCAAGTACAACTCCAACGTAGCACTGACTGACGAATTGTCGCCGCCTGGCCTTTTATAACCAAGAGCTTGCTACATCTGGGTTTCTAGCGCTCCACATACTGGTCACTGAGGCTCCACCTCGTCTACATCTGCCGACGACTAGTTCATTCGGCTTTTGCTTCCTGAACCTTCCACAAAACAGGCAGCTGGCCATTTCCTCTGGGCATGTCCATTTCCACTCCTTCGTCAGATCTCAATCACATGAGCACTTGTGGAATGCGTTGGACCAACAACTTCCCCCTGAAGAACCTACACCACGTAACACACAGCAGTTAAAGGGCCTGCTGTCAACATCCTGGCACTAGATCATAGAGGAAACCTTTAAAGGTTTAATGGCTGCTCGGGTAAAAGCTGTTCTCCGTGCCCATAGAGGACAAACATTTTATTAAACCAGTGGTCAATTATGACTTATTTTGGTTCATTAGTGTGTGATGGTTAGAGATAATGAAAGTTTTAATTCATTTTTAAAATAAATCCTACCCGTGATATCACTGCTTCGATAAACAGCTAGTACATATACAACCGTGGAACTGTACATTCTAAAAGGTTGATTTATTCATATTGCAAATAAAAATCAACTTAGACGGTATAAACAAATTAGACATTGATCCTACTGGATTTATTTTAAAATTAAATCACGTATCGATATTCAGGAAGTGATTAATTTCTCGTCTAAAAAGAAAATGCAGTTTCCATTCCATGATTTTGGGGGAAGAGAGCTGCTCTAGTTCTGCGAGAGTTAACCTCTTTGCAACATCCTCGTAAGATATGTCATGGCCTCTTCATATCTGGGGAGGTAAATGATCAGAAAGGCAATTTGTTACGAGATTACAATTCAAATTAACTTGAGTAGATTAAATCCTAGAGGTTATAGTTAGAAGAAACAAACAAGCGAACAGCCAGATGAAGTCACTTGATGGATCGATCTATAATGGCCATTGCCTCGCATCATAAACCTGCTGTTCAAATCCTATCGATCTCAATTCATCCAATAGCTTTGGCAAATATAATTCGGGGTCTGTATTCAATTAATTTGGAATTAAACAAAACTGGCAACAACTAATTCTTATTGACTTCTCTATGTTTTAATCACCGCTACCCACAACACTGGTTTAAATACTGTTGCTAGGTTTAGGTTATTCACGTGTTCAGACTGTTATATACTTGAATATACTTGAAATAGGCTTTTTCCTGACAGCAGTCAATTGCGTCATTAAGCCAGCTTCAGTGTAATTGGGCGGGTTTTAAGAAAAATGGTACTGTATTTCCCGTATTAAGACACGCTTTTTGTCTCGTGAAGCGAACGCTTTACCAGTTGTTTTCTGCGCTATTTCTGCTAAATAATGTCAACAGCCAGCCACTGTGGAGGTTAATATAGATTTGAATAGATAAGAACATTAGAATAACCCGATAGTGTGGAGGGCTATGCCGATCAGGGAAAAAGAGGGGATTTTATTTTATTTTTTCGAGAATACGCCTGCAAAAATTGAGGTGCGTCTTATATGACGGTGCGTGTTATATGCCGGGAAATACGGTAGTTAAATTTTGTATGTCCGATATCAGAACCAAAATAATTTTTTTTAAATATTGATATGTGTGACCATCTTTTCACTTAGGCTGTTCCATGCGTTTGCCACTCTTGCCGAGAAGAAGTTTTTTCTAACACCGGTGGAGGTCTGAATTTGTAGTTTATGGCTGTGTCCTCTAGTTTTACTGCACATAAATGAAGTCAGCATATTCTTAACTGGGAATTTTGAGCAATGGACGTCAGTATCCACTCTATGTATCTATCTATGTATCCAGACTTCACCCAGCCCTAACCGTTCATAGTAGAAATTTGAAATGTTGCACACACACTCCCCTCAATGAGTAGGGAAAATGTTGTTGCTTTTTAAATCCCCATAATAGGTTTTTAGAAGGGTCGTTCAATATGCAATGTAAGTTTATGCTAAATTGGTCACGAGTTTGTGCCCGCTTGGTTTTTGAAAATTCAGACCTTTTTTTTTAGTAATCACAGCTCAAGAAAAGGCAAGAGAATTAACTTATTCATTGATCTTCCTCTTTTTCCAACTTTTTAATTGATCACCCCCAACACAGCATATATGGGTGGCGGTTATTCATAATTTCCTTCTGAATGCTAGTTTTCCTTTGTTTGTTTCTTTCTAACGGTGAACTACTTACCATTCCTACCCAATGGTTGAGAAAGTTGCGGAGTTCTAACCTGGGCGAAAAGAGACCAATTAGAATACTGATTTTCAAGGCAGACACGTACGCCTTCCCTACCTGAAAGAGTAGTATAACATCTTTATAACCTATACGCGGTCCTGCTCTTTACCACTGAACTAACGGCACTCACATGGCAAGGCGGCGGTCAGAAACAGAAACATTCGCTCGCCCCTTTATTCTAACCGATAGGATCATCAGGCACGTAAAGTGGCGCCCTGTCTCGACAGTATGAAATCAAGGAATGGATAAATTTGTATCCGACAGAATATGATAATTATATAGACAATTATTAATTAATTAATAATTAATCGGGAACCCATACCAGCACGGCATCGGTGTTAGCGATTGCTAAACGGACGGGCTAGATCATATAAATGAATAAAGAAACGAGCACCGTGCGGAGATCGAACCCACGTCCACCCTGGAAGCAACCTATACGCGATCCAGCTTTTTACCACAAAATCAAAAGAGGAGAGTGATAAGTATGTGGTACGGGGAGGTGTTAAATGGGGTATGTATGTGTGTTAGTTAAAGAGAATGTGTGTGTGTGTGTGTGTAATTTGAAATAGGTAGGGGTGGTCATGTAAGAGTCACATACGACAAAATTCCGATGCTGCAAAAACAAAATTAACATACGCAAAATAAAACGTCGCATAACGATAGGTTGGGAAGCATTTGGTATGAATAGATACATTTTGAAGAGCACCTTGCCAATGTGTTTAAGGTGTAAAGTATACAACGGTTGCATAATACCAGCCATGACTTATGGATGCCAAACATGGAAATTAACAAAACGAACTGAAAACCAACTTAGAATCGCACAGAGATCCATGGAAAGAGCAATGCAAGGGATAACTCTAAGAGATAGAAAAAGACATGGATCAGAGGGAGGACTAGTGAAGGATATTATACAACTAATTAAGCAGCAAAAATGGAGATGGGCTGCTCACCTAGCAAGAAGAGAGGAAAATAGATTGGGCAAAAGACTAACCGATTGGTGCCCATGGGACAGTAAACGCAGTAGGAAAAGACCAGACACAAGAGGGAGGGATGAGTTAGAAATGTCTGCCGGTAAGACGTGGCAGAAGTTAGATAGGTCGTCTTGGAAGGAGATGGGAAAGGCTTTGGTTCAGCAGTGGACTCATGACGGCTGATGCCATTTGGTTACAGAATTATTTATAGGTGTTACTAAATATATTGACCGATGATTGTATTAACTAATTAAATCTTTTATTAAGTTATAATATGGCTAAGTATTTTTTATTTTACTAGCAATGAACATTAAACCTACGAATTGATCCTGTTGGATCACAGTTTTGACCCAGTGATTAATTATAAAGCTTGAGTTTTTCTCATACTTTCGTGTCTGTGTATATATAGATATATAGATATGTATACGAGGTGCGTCCAAAAAGAAACCGCACCTTTTCCAAATCAAATTTCAGTCGGTAGGGACCGGATCTGAAGAGTAGGGTGGCTGGGGAATGAGAATATTCTCGTGCTTTGTTCATCTGTCAGCAGACGTGACACAGATATTACGGCAACATGATGTATCATCAATGTTTCTCTTTTAAAATCAAACTTCGCAGACAGTCAGGCGACGATTTCCACTGATCGCGCATTCTTTCAGTGTGATCGTAGTCTGTTGACGCGAAAGGTCGTCCAGATTTGACATCGTCTTTGGTTTATGTTCTTCCCGATTTGAAGCGCTGGTACCACTCGTGACATTGCATAAGGTTCAAACAATCCTCCCCATAGGCCTGTTGCAACGTGTTGCACAACGACTAACCAACGTGGCTTGATGCAGATTTGTATACAAAAGCTCAAGGTCACTGTTACATAACTTATCAGTTACGATTACGTGTTAGACTATAGAGGAAATGTAAGGCATAGGGTCACGGGATTTGGAGTCCTCTAAAAGTTGGTGGCTTTTTATTTATGTAAAATATTTAAATTTACATTTCCACTATAAGACGTAACTATAGGCATATGTGTATGTGTCTGTCCATATTTGTGCGTAAGTGTGTGTGGGTATGTGTGTGTGTTTCGTTCCCAGACGTTCTGCAGACAGTAAGAGAACAAAGCACTTGAGCCGGGTCGACCCCCGCTGTGGATACGAGGGTCTTTTATCTTTGTTGGCTGACAGGAACCTGGGGAGTGCCTAGCGATAGATATTCTAATTAATACGGACATTTGCGTTAGTATATATAAAGTGTGTATGGGGTGGGGGTCCAATATGTGTTCGTATACGTAGTTACGTATGTATGTAAATATATGTATGCGGATGTGTTTGTATATCACCCAAATGTGAAAACATAGGACCATTTTAAAATAGTAGTAACCGGGTCAGACCAGAGCAGACGAGCGAATACGAACCTCGACAGCGCATCGCTCTTTAAGAGGCTTAATTGACTAAGAACTGAATTTCGACTGATCCTTTGATTTCGTATGCAATGCAAACCAAACCCTGGAGATATTGGAAAAGCCAAATGCACCCCACTGTTGTATAGCCATATTGGACTTCGAGAAAAAGTAAGACTTGAAACTTGGTTTATAAAAACATGATGATATATTTTTATTGCATCAAATACATTGTTCAGTGGCGGAGAATGAAGTCTGGGCGAGAGATAATGAGAGCCGACAGATTTTTCTTCCAGGGAAATTGGTCTTGTGTCTTCCCAAGCCTAGGCGGTCTGTCTCTCTGCTTTCTGAGGGTTCGAACGCCTACGCTGGTTTTCCAGCCCACGATAGATAGGTCGGCTTTCAGTCGACATCCTGTTTATGACTTTTGAACACCTGTTGTGTCTGTTCCGGTCCCCGACATCTGCAGTCTGGGGCCCTGGTCCACATCTTGTCCCCGACCTTCAACACCGCTTCCCAAATATCCAACACTACGAAGAACAAATACATATCCAATTATTTCTTTTTTCCCTATCAAAAGTGCAACCAGTTGTCCCTTTCAGAGATTTTTCATCAAGAGTGCATATGCACATACGTGTAGAAGACACACGAGCGATAATACGCCCGACCCACAACTAAGTCCAACGCACCTTGGTAGCGCACGCATGCATATTTGATTACTCTACACACGCTAAAAAGTCTCATT
>VCCN01006039.1:176552-186977 GCA_006491835.1 Architeuthis dux | reverse complement strand
TCTATCTATCTATCTATCTATCTATCTATCTATCTATGGTGTCGCCCATACAGGCCACACCACTGGGGATATAGAGCTGAAAATTTTAACATTCACTTCTAATTATGACTGGAAAAACTTTTTTTTAAAGAAATTACAATGTAATGTTATGCTAAATTGGTCTCTAGCTTGTATTTTGAAAATTCGGACTCTTCAGAGACCTAACAAAAGCCGAGAGAAATAACTTATTCATTGATCACCTTTTTTTCCAATTTTTTAATTGATCACCCCTAACACGACATGCTACCCAAAGACATTAGTCACTCAATAGAAACCGTCACATTACCAAACAAACCTGTTAATACAATTTCATTAAAGCAAGAAGTGAACAATACGGTTCTGTCAGAATGTTAGTAAAAGAAAATTATGCGCAATTGAAATGTTTATGAAAATGTGGCACAATAGACATACTTACGACATAGTGGAGTTGATTTTGAATTCAAAGACTGGTTACATTCTTCTTTATTCCTACTTCAAGCTATTTACTTTAATAGTTGGATGATATTCGCCCAAGAAAATTGTGATAAAAAGCAACAGTAAGTTGAAGAAATCTAGTCAAATACTAATACTGAAAACATTTCACCTCAGAATTCAAATAACTATAAATAATCAATTTGTTTTTGTGACTTACTAATTTACTAAGTCACAAAAACATATTTTGATTTTTTCTCCCAAAGAATTTTGAAATACTGGAATATTTTATCAACTTGTGTAATAAACAGTACAAATAATTTTAAGATTTTAAGATCATTTTGGATAGAAAATAAATTAACACGGCAATTCTGGGAGTTATCAAATGAAATATATAGACAAATTATGAATCAACGCCACCCATATATGCTATGTTAGGGGCGATCAATTAAAAAGTTGGAAAAAGGAATGATCACTGAATAAGTTACTTCTCTCGCCTTTTGTTGGGCAGTGATCACTAAAAAAGGCCTGAATTTTCAAAAAAACAAGCGGGTGCAAACTAGTGACCAATTTAGCATAAACTTACATTGGATATTGAACCCCCTCTTAAAAACCTATTTAGGGTGGTGGGGATTTTCAACAAAAAAAACATTTTCCCTACTCATTGAGGGGAGTGTGTGTGCAGAAGTTTCTACTATGAACGGTTAGGGCTGGGCGAAGTGCGGATACATAGATAGATACACATATACATCTAAATGTCAGAACACATGAATAACCTAAACCCAGCAATAAACCAGTGTTGTGGGTAGCGGTGATTAAGAATTTAGGAAAAAAATGTGCCTGATAAATGTTTCTCTGTACTGATAAGCTTGTAATTATTTTATTAAGTTTCATATACATTTTTACCAATTTGACTTAATGTGTATTTTAATATTGAATATGTATTTGTAACGTATTTTGTTCATTGAGATGCCCATAGAGACATTTTTAATACATAAATATACAAATAAATAAACTTAACAATAAACTATGAAAATGAAAAATATTGAAAATTATTTTCAATGTCAGTGTTCTAGACGTTATAAATATTAAAATTCTAAAACTTCAAGATTTAAAAAAGAACTTAAAATTTTAAAATTAACGTTTTTATGAACGTAGTTCCGTCTTGTGTATGTCTTCTGATGTACATGTTACGGCTGTTTAAGGCCATTTTCAACATCTTAACTGTTAGAACGTGAACATCTCGCAAGCATTTTGTAAGCGTTAGCATTATTAAATTGTTTTTGATTGGTCAAACAGTTTCAAATTGAACCAATCAAATTGAATCTCTTAAAGAGGCTTCAGTAGTCGTAATGTAACTGCCAAATGGAATTAAAATAGATTTATTATATAGACCGACCCGGGAGTACCATAAGTAAATAGTAAAGTAAATAAACTTAAGACTTTTAATTTATTTTTCTGTAAAAGAATGATTGAACGCGAACTCTCACGTTATTTAAAAAATCTCGCGGGCCACTGTTAATGGTCACGTCGCAGTGATCACGTAACAAATCATATAACGCGTGTGACGCAAAGAAAAACAGTTATTTCAGAAGCTTTAAAAAACTTCATTTGGCGCCACGTCCAACCGTTATGATTTTGAACAATTTTTAGTTTAAGATTTAAAGAAATTCAGTTAATAACTTATATAATACTTTTATTATAAAATTTAAATATGCGAACGTCGACCCGTGTCTATGCATCGTTCAGCGATTTTTAGTGAATGCCAGCAATTCGACGGGCCGAGGAGTGGCAGCCAAATATCGCTCACTGACCGATAGGTACACGTTTGTACCTGTTGTGGTTGAAACGTCTGGCTTGATAGGCCCGAAGGCATTGAAGCTCATTCGAAAAATAGGCACCATAGCTGCTCAACGCCATGACGAACCGCGCGAGACCAGCTGGCTTTTCCAACGTGTGCCGATGGCAGTCGTCCGTGGCAATACGTTCTCCATAATGACTGCGGGAACAGACAGAGTTGTCCGTTAACATTTCTTTCCGTCGTATTATAAAATTTAAATATGCGAACGCCGACCCGTGTCTATGCATCGTTCAACGATTTTTAGTGAATGCCAACGATATCTTGAAAGTCATATGAATCATCTTTCGAACGCCTTTCTATTCGGATTTAAAATTACGAAGACTCAATGTTACAATTCTGATTAGGCGTCCAGATTCTTTTTAAAAAATCGGTTGGAAATTATTTTGAATCTTTGTTCCAAAACACGATGAAGATACGTGGCCGTTTAAATCTGCATAACTTACATAATTGCTTACCAATTCCGTTTCTAAGTTAATGATTCCCTTATTTCTCTTCAAATTTATTTTATGTGTTTGTATGCAATTATTTATTTAGTCATTTGATTAATCACTTGTACCCAGTGTGACTTTTGTTTTTTCAACCGAATATCCGGGTAGTTATTCAACCGAAAATCCGAACGTCGAAGCGCTTTTCCTGATCTTTTTTCTTTCCTTCCTACCCGAACGGACACCCGGGTTTATTTTTTCATCGTTTCCTTCTTGTTTACAAAAAAAGAAGAGAAAGAAAAGGAGAGAAAGGGAAGAAGAACTAAAGGAGAAGGGGAGAAAAAAGGAAAAAGAGGTTGCTGTGTCGAAGGGAAGAAGAAGAAGAAGAAGAAGAAGAAGAAGAAGAAGAAGAAGAAGAGGAAGAAGAAGTTGAACAGAGAAGAAAGAGGAGGGAGAAAGAGAGGCGGTTAGCAGAGAGAAGTACAGACGTAAAAAAGGAAAGTATAAAGAATAATTGACAGAGAGAGAGAATAGGCAAGATAGATGGAAAACAGAAGTCAGGAAAGCTGACAAACTGAGAGGAAGGAAGGAAGAAAGGAAGAAGGAACGGAAGGAAGAAAGGAAGGAAAAGAAAAAATACACTGGAGTTAAGGAAGAAAGGAAGGGGGAAGGAAGAAGGCGAAAACGAAAGGGAAGACAGGAAGGAAGGAAGGAAGGAAGGAAGGAAAAGAAAAATACATTGGAGTAAAAAAGAAGACGAAAAGGAAAGGAGGGAGAAAGAAAAGAAAACTGTCGCGAATGAAAAAGGAATGAAGATAAAGATGAAAAAGACGTAGTAGAATAAATAAGTAAAAGAAAGAAGGGAAAAGGGACAGAAGGAAGGAAAAAAAGAACGAAGCGAAAAAAAGGGAAAACATAAAAAGACGAGTATTAAAAGAAGGAGAAACAAATCCTAAGAACGCTAAAGAAAGAAAAGTTGAAGTAGCATTTCCTTTTTTGAAAAATCACAGAAGCATTTTCTTTTTTTCACAAAAAATAAAATTAAAATGGACGAAGAGGACAACAACAATTCTCGTTTGGACGACGCGGACAGTTCTGATTTCTATAGTGCGGCGTCATCTCCAGATGGGTCATGCGACTCGTTCGCAACCGCCAAAGGCAGCCAGCATTACCCTACTGCTCAGTCAACTCGAACCCCTGTCAGTTCTGATTCTAGCTTTGATTGGTTCGAAACATTCTTAAATCCAGATTCTACTGTCTGTGACCTTGATTCTGTTTTTGAAGACATCGAACATACGCTGATGGAACCTAACTCCACTTTGAATGGACCCGACTCTGAACCCACTGACAGATCGAACCAGACCACATTAGAACTAGTTAACGAATTGCAAGACAGGGTCTCGACTCCTATCGAACGCTTTGATTTTAGCCCGGTTCTCAGGAATTGCGGGTTTTCAACGAATACCCCCAGGAATACTGTCCAAGATGAAATAGTTGACGAACTGACAACACCAGGACGCTGGGATTCCCCTGAGTCTTTTGGTGACATGCCGATCTTTCCAACAGATTCAAGCACCCCGACTGATTTAGAATCCACCCGCTTGGAGTTTTCAATGTTTTCCGAGGATCTTACCGATCGAACTGTTACATTCACAACGGAAAGTGAAAGTGAACACACACTGCTGCCAATCCCTGGCACGACAGAACCCGGTCACAAATCTGCGATAAGTTGTGTCGACAATTCAGTAATTACAGGTAGTTCAGTAATTGCAGGTATCTCTCAGACGTGTGAATTTAAGACGGGCGAGGATTTGACGCCTTCTGTGTCGCCAGATTTAACACAGTTTAGGAAAGCAAGTCCCGAGTTAGGAGATAATCGTTCAATAAAACCGATCCCAACGGCGACAAAAGAACACAGTCAGTCGGAACCCCTCTGTCACCCCTCTATAAAGTCTTCTCTTGACATTTCTTCAACAGATATCGTGTTAAACTCAGTTACGAACTCTGATATCGAATCTGACATCAATATCCTGAACTTGAACCAAGTGTTTACAAGGGCTGAAGATGGATACCTTCGCGGACAAGCGTCCAGCAATATTGGAAATATGGGGGTCTCTTCAACGAATGGAAAAAACAAGGACACAACTAATTCTACATTAAAGGACAACATTATGTCCGTTGACATGGAACCTTCTCTTGAGAATTTGAGTTCTAGTCGACCGATTCTGACAGGGGGAGAAAGATACCGTGATACACAGGACTCGTCAGATATATTGGCGGGTACGGAACCTTCTTTGTTGGAGACATCATTTGACTTGTCCAAAACATCACTTCCTCAGACAAGCTCCTCTTTGGAAATGACAAAAGTATCCAAGAAGAATGGTCCTCATCGTGAACAGAACGTAAAGGAGTCAATGAAGGTAGCGACAGGGGAATCATTTTATATGTCGCAAAACCTATATTCTGGGAATTCCTTGATTTTAGAGAAGTCACCTGATACATCTCAGGGATTACTTACCCAGACTACCATCCGAAAAGACGATGTAAGCTCCTCAGAATCCGTCGACGAATCGAGTGCAGAATTAACGAATCCTGAAGACTCTTTGATTGTGTTCGGCACGGAGGATTCTTTACCTGATTTTCCCAAGGTTTCACCAATTCTATCAGATTCTTGCGAAAGAGTTGGACAAATTCCTTCGACGTGTGATTCTTTGAATTTTCCGAATCGAAGAGACGCAACCGTAACGAAGTCTGATAGGTTTAGAGATTTGAATTATTTGATTAGCAACGACGCAATCGATTCGGCCCCGATCGTTACGCTTTGTGACAGAACTAATGATTTATATACCCGGTCCCCTTTTCTTGTGGTGGAAGAGGAACACTTCGACATGGCTGATTATCAAAACACCCGGAGTACAAGAGTACCAGCAATAACGAAGGTAAGATCTTCTGATAGTTCAGAACATACAGGCAACTTAGCAGAAATTTCATCAATAATTGCATCAACAGATACATCTATTACTATACCTAAAGTGACGAAAACAGATGTAAATGGAAAAACTTCGGATATATGTTTTGATTGGTGTGCCCCCAATTTAACCCAACCAATCAGCGCAAATCCAGAAACATCCTCTGTAAGGTCGGACACTACGTACATCCAGAATAAAACATATGATGACTCTAAGTGTCGGTCTGGGTCGACTTCATTACAAGAAAACCAAGACCCTCTCCCTGATAAATGTGATCGTGCATATTTCCGGCTTCCAGCAGGGGAACCCATCAAAATGAAGGCTAGAAGAAATTCCGACCTTGCGACCAGTTCATTTCCTTTTCTGTCTCCCCTGCCGAGGGAATCGCCCCTCGTTTCTTCCAGGGATGTCTCCTTGGGAAAAAGACCAAACTCATCTGATATGTGCGATCCGTGTGTTTTAGTTTCAGCCGAATCAAGAAAAGCGGTCGACAAGAAATCTTCAGAAACCTCACAGAGCCATCCCAATTTGCGTTTCTTACTAGAGGAAGGTTCACTTCAGCCGCCCGAGCATGCCTGGACCTTTTCTAACACCTCACGAAGGGATTTAAAAGCTCCAGAAACAGGTGATGTCTCGGGTAGCTTAATTTTAATACAACCAAGAGCAACAGTAAATGGGGGAAAAGCCGATAACTATCAACCAGAAAACAGTTCCCTAAATGAGGGTTCTCTGCATGTAAAGGCGTTAGTAAATACGTCCCAGAATGCACTCGGGCAGTCGACCCCTTTGTTAGATTATGTAAAATCATCTTACAGGCACGATCCTTGCTTTTCGATTTCAAGAGAACCAGACAGAATTTTGAAAGGCACGGATTTGGAGGGTCATGAGTCGTGTGAAAACTCGACCATGAAGGACTCCTCAGTTATGAAATCTGCGTTAAAAAGGCCTGGTGATCCGCTCGGCAATCCTTTTAAATATAATGCAGAACCCCCTGGTAGGTGTGTTAACTCAAGTCACCGTGAAAAACCGATTAAAAGTGAAATAGAAAGGTTACCGGTTACTTTAGTTTCCACGAGTTCTTCTCTTCCAGGGACATCATATAACATTTCCAAAGACCGTTTAATCTCCCTGACAAACACCAGAATGATGCAATATGTAACATCCCACAACGCAAACAACGGTCCGGATACCTCAGACTTAACAAGACCAATCATTACGAAGGTGAGCAGTTTCCCACAGATATATTCCGAGTGTAAAGCGAGAAAAGAGGATTTTTCGCAGCAGGCGACCCCTCTGAAGAATTCAGTTGTTCCTTTGGTGGATTCTCTTTCATTAGAAAAGTTAATATCCCCTGATATGGACAATGATTCAAGGAAGTCAAGATTAACTAACAAAAACGTAACAAGTATAAAAAGATCTTCTAGTATGCCGGGCAGTCGGAAGCAATTAGACTCAACATTTTCTTTGACGAAGATATCGCATGACCAAACCAAAGATCAACATATCTTGTTTACTGCATCAAGGGAGTCATTAAAAAAGTGCCATGATCCATACAATCTGGGAACAGGAGTCAGTTCAGAAAGAGGAATATTTCCGGCTAATTCAGACTCTGCGGATTTATCGCGGTTTGAAACCCCGTCAAATATCAGCAAAGATCAGCTTAATTCATTACTTGACACCTCTTTACTGTCACCGAAAATCTCTGAGACGGATAATGATCCGAGCATTCGGATCGCCATTAAACATGACCTGACGATGACTGGAAGATTCGCTGATAGGCCGGGTGTTTTACGGGTGGAAGCGTCATGTGATCTCACCCGACATATACCCGTTTCCTCAATTAGCGCTCCTGCAGCAAAAGCATTAAGATCCTCTGATCTATGCGATGAACCGGATGATCAGAATTCATCGCGGTACACCAGAGTAGAATCAGGGAATACAGATGTTCCCCAAAAAACTGATCGCTGCCAAAAAGAGACATTTCTTCATTCATCTGAAGCATTCCTTCATCAGGAATCGTCGAGATCTTACTTCGGAGAAACGGTCATATTCTCCGACACGTTATTGGCTCAGGAGAGCTTGAAAGAATGTGTTGCTTCGACAGTGTCACAGGATATATTCGCTCCTAAAACCTCTGCAGTTGAACCTTCTACAAGCAAAATATGTTTTGAACACAAATCGCAGGTTCAACAGACAACAGACTTTGTTCTGGGTGAAACAAAAGAACCAAATCTTTCATTCAGCAGTTCTGGTTTTGAAACACTTGATGCGCATCCGAATTTAAATCCTAAAATGAACAGTGAATTTGCTGAAAAAGCATGTAAATCTTTATTCATTTCTGGTAAGGAGTCAACAGATTGTGATGAATCGGGAATCTTTGAAGCAAGCCAGGATTATGATACGCTCCCTGCTAATCAATCATCTGTTAGTGACTTAGCAGACGACAATCAAAAACCTGAGTGTCAACCAGTTGAGATAACATCTCAACGTGGTCACGATTTTGTCCTAGAGACGACCGATAAAGACAAAGCGAGACAAACTGAATCCGAGACTCGAGAATCAGGAAAAGCACTAGATGAAAATCTAGTTGATATTAGGTCATCACGGGTTTTACATGTTGAACCGAGACTGAAGCCAGTTGTATACGGCGAGTCGTCAGAAAATTCAATTCTATCCGAGTTTTGCAGTTTAATTGGCACTGACTGCACAACATTAGACTTGAATCAAAATTCATTAACTAATAAAGAGAATCAGGAGAAAACAACACTAATTCTAGCCAATTCCGAATGCAGTCTAATTTCTGAAAGATTATTCCATGAGAAAAGATCCAAGTCTTTTCCGATTCTGAACGCGAAATATAGTTCTCATAGTCAAGTAAAGCGGATCAATCTTCTTTATTTGAACAAAAACGACAGTTCTGGATCGGGCGATGCTGCTCAACGTATAAACATCCCTGATCTGCGAATCAACTACTCCCAGCTGGATCAGCCTTCTTTTTCAGGGATCAAACATGAAGAGACAATTATCGTGCCGGTTAACTCACGGTCGACTCAAGACTCGGAAATCACTTACAGATCAGCGGTGACCATCCCAATACAAGCGGAACAGCAATCTACAGCTGAACTCCGATATTCTGAATCTGAAGCTCAACCCCGTTTATTTGAACTGGAGAACACGGATCAGGCTACTAGTTATAAAGAGACGCTGAACCTGACAGTCGAAGCCAAGCCAGATCTTGCCAGGGGTCGCATTACCCCCACAGGGAAGACGGTTTCAGCAAAGACGTCTGAAGATGTTCTAACAAAACCTGCATTTAAAGGCACCCCGACAGAAGAAGAATTCACGTGCGTTGTTTTGGAACCAAAGTCAATACGTAGTTCTCTCCCTTTTAAGACCGGGAATATTCCCAATGTCTCCAGACAGGAATGTGTAACCGAGGAGAGAGCGAATGGAACATTCTCTTGCTGCTGCTGCTGTTTTCGTCGTGTAGAGCGGAACCAGACGACTTCTGCCAAATGATTAACACGCATGCGTGAGCCAACAGAGAGAAGCGTGGGAAAATTCACAAAGTATGTAACATTCGTGAAAAATAAATGTGTACAACAATTTCAAAACGAATAAAATATGTTAAACAGAGAAGCGAAATTTGTGATTGTAAAGCGTATATGGGCTGTTAGTTATAGGTATACAATCTCTTATCCGGAGACCAAACACTTTTCGTAATTCGGATTATTTTGGATTTCAGAATAGAATCGATATTTAATTCGATAATAACAGAAGCTTCACTTTCATCTTCTCGCTGTTGCCCATAGAGAAATCTGCAGTTCTTTTTTTTTAACATTTTCACAATTTTAAAAGTAAAAATAATCCCCTCAAATAAACAAAATATCCATAAGTAATAGAGACACGTCTGACCAGTAGGAGCACTGAAACACAACTGTGTAGCGTTAGTTGGGCCAACACAGTCTTCGGTTAATATCTTCCGCTGTGCTCTACAAGGCCTTCGAGGCGACCTTGGTTGAGCGTGGGTCGCGTCAGCTCATGTTTGGCCCCAAACGCTAGATTTGGTGTTCAGACGTCATCCATGGAAAAAATGTTCGGTTGTCGGAGCTTTTTGGTTTTCAGAATTTCGGATAAGAGATTATGTACCTGTGATGTGTTTTTAAATGTATGTATCTCTTGGCTTTGGGATAAAACTGAATCGATAGACACTATCAGTAATTTTAAGAAGAGCCAATGGCGATTGTTACGTTTTCCGCGTTAGATTCAATACATTTCCGCGTTAGATTTCGCTGCACTGTTTCTAATGTCTTGGGACCTCAAAACGGCATTTTTTCTTCTTCACAATTTGTTTAATTTTCTCTGATCACAGTTTTAGGGTTAGTGTTTGGGTTATGTTTAGTGTTTAGGCTTAGTGTTTGGGTTATGGTTAGTGTTTAGGCTTAGTATTTGGGTTAGGGTTAGTGTTTAGGGTTAGTGTTAGTGTTTTGGTTATGGTTAGTGTTTAGGGTTAGTGTTTGGGTTAGGGTTAGTGTTTAGGGTTAGTGTTTGAGTTAGGGTTAGTGTTTGGGTTAGGGTTAGTGTTTAGTGTTAGGATTAGGGTTAGTGTTTTGGTTAGGGTTAGTGTTTAGGGTTAGTGTTTGGGTTAGTGTTAGGTTTAGGGTTAGTGTTTGGGTAGGGTTAGTGTTTAGGGTTAGTGTTTGGGTTAGGGTTAGTGTTT
>VCCN01006037.1:157469-168620 GCA_006491835.1 Architeuthis dux | reverse complement strand
GTGTGTGTGTGTGTGTGTGTATGACATGTGTCTGTATTACAAGTGAGTGTTTCAGCGACGAAGACTGTATGTTTCTGCTGATCCGTGTTTGCATTGTCCGATGTTGAAGAATGGCTTTTTTGGAGTTAGTTGCCGTGTCAGTGGTCAATATTTGAGTCCAGGATATTGAATAGTGATTTTCAAAACAAGCAGGTTCTCGCCACTTGGCGGAACACAATCTTTTTACAGCCATTTCATCTCATTTGACCCTGTGCCCGAAAAAGCCAATCTTAATAACTAGACTAAACAAACAAACAAACAAACAAACAAACAAAAAAGCATCTGTTTAATCACATCAATGGAACAGCTCTTCTTGTGACCTTGTGATCTTGTGAGTAAAATATCAATGGAACAGCTCTTCTTGTGACCTTGTGATCTTGTGAGTAAAATAGTTGTAAAAAATCAGGTAAAAGCTTTGATTTCGAATACTGATTCTCTAGGAGAGCACCCTCTTAAGGATTGGTATAACACAGTCTTCATGCACCCATTCCCTCCTATCTGGCCGTGGGCCACGCTAAGCTTACTAAATATCGAAAACAGCTATTCTATGTAGTTGTACTATTCGTTGCCACAACAATAGTATTTGTGACTTGTTTGGAACGAAGAGAGTTTATAAACTCTCTTCAAATGTGACCTGCCTGTAAAAAACAAATTAATGAAATACAAGAGAATACATCATTCAAGCAATAATAAAAACAATAGTTAAATATCAACCCCATACATCTGATTGTCAAGTTTCGTCGAGACGTGTTGAACAGTTTTCTTTATCTTATCTTAGAAATAAATACATGCATTCGCAAAGAGAAAATCACTTCGTTCCTCATGTGTTACTCCACTTTTTGACCTTGTGTCAGACTAAGCGTAAAATACCTATTTTCAGGTGCCTCGCCGTGGAGTAGTAGATATCAAGTTAGAAACGCTGGCCATTACTACTGTATCGAATTCTATTCTAACTGGATGCCCCACTTTGTGGCCTTGTGGCCTTGTGCCAGACCAAGCTAAGCTTGGTAAAATTCTTATTTTCGGGCGCCTCGCCGTAGAGTACTGGATATCAAGTTAGTCTTACGGGCCATTACTACTTTACGGAATTCAACCTTAGTAAATATCTGTCAGCACCTGACAATGGGGAAATGGTTAGCAAGTTAATCTAGTAGACCATTACTACTGGAGCAAGTACAATCATCACTGGATGCCTCACACTTGTGATCTTATGCCAGATTAAGCTAAGCTTCGTAAACACCTAGGATCATCTCACCATGGGGCAATGGTTAATGAGCTAGTCTAGCAAACTGTTATTACTGTGTAGTTAGTTCGATTCTCACTGGGTTCCCACATTTGTAACCCTGTGCCAAACTAAGCTTAGCTTTTTAAATGCCTATGAGCGCCTCGGCATGGGGCAATAGTTAGTGTTAGTCTCGTAGGTCATTATTACTGTAGGGAATGTAATCCTCACTGGGTGCTCTACACTTATTTGCCTTGTGTTAGACTAAGTGAAGCTTAGTAAATACCAATTATAAGCGTGGCCACTAATATAGTTTTTCTTTAAATATTTTTGGCAAATCTTAAGACCATCGATATTGTATTTCTTTATAACCGCTACCAATCCATCGACGCCTGACCCAGTAAGTGCAGATATATGTTGTAACCTTCGTATATGCGTATCAAGCGTTTTTGGCATGGTTGTGTATAAAGGTATTTACGTATATATCCATATATATTGAAATATGTATACGCACACACAGCAGTAACGTGTACAGAATATAACCTTATAAAAATAAAGTATTTAAGTGTATTTACGAATCAATGTTTTTTCTTACACTGGTTGCTAAATGCCCATTTAATGCTGGCTTCTTACACCTTTGAAAAGGTGAACATATTGATAAGAATTACAGGTTCATTCCGTACCCCCAACTACAAGGATCGAACATCATTTGCGTTTCATGTATCAATAATTTTCTAAACTCATGACTAGCATCGAAATTACACAAAATAGAACAAACTGATTGACTAACTGTTATTAGCACATACTACCTACAGAATGCAGTTATTGAAATAACTAATTATTTGAATAAATAATTCATAATAATATGACATCTGTCATACGATTAAAGCGATTTCCTGTCTTGTATAGATCGTTGGCTTTTGTCTGGAATGCAGATAAATTCATTTAGAATAAACAAGTAATAAAACAGAATTAGAGTCGCTGTAATAAGATAATTGTAATAAGATAATTGTAATAAGTGGTTGTAATAAGATAATTGTAATAAGTGGTTGTAATAAGATAATTGCAATAAGATAATTGTAATAAGATTGTAGCGGTCACTTTTCACAAAGTACCAAAATAGGGTTTAGAATAGAAAACTGGTCTTGTCAGTTCGACAAGGGCCAGCTCTGACCCCTATGGAGTACGCAACTAAATACTAGCTCCCTTTTTGCGTGACGTCAGCACGCCTATAAAAACCCTTGTCTGTCGATTCCCATGGCCTTTCGTAGCCTGTTCACACAGTGCTACTCTCGCCCGTGTCTATTTCTCTGGCACGTAAAAACATCTCCCCCTCTTACCTAAAATCTTTGGTCATCCTTTCTCCATACCTTTTCGCCAAAACTAGGAATAAATGCCTCACTTATAGGCCCTTCCGAGAATGTATAACGACCATCGATAATTAGTTGTAATAAGTGGCTGTAATAAGATAATTGTAACAAGTGGTTGTAATAAGATAGTTGTAATACGATAATAGTAATAAATGGTTGTAATAAGATAATTGTAATGTGGTTGTAATAAGATAGTTGTAATAAGATAATTGTAATAAATGGTTGTAATAAGATAATTGCAATAAGTGGTTGTAATATGATAATTGCAATAAGTGGTTGTAATAAGATAATTGTAATAAGTGGTTGTAATAAGATAATAAAATCTTACTGTTCTCTATGGAACGTCTCAAGGAAAGGTTTCATAATAAAAGTTTTCAAGGAAAAAATGAAATCGGTCCTTTAACTTCTGCAAGTTACGGGAGGTTCTGCAGAGCGAAGTTGATGGCCCAACACATCCCATAAGTGCTCAATGGGATTGAGATCTGGGGAGTTTGGTGGCTAAGGCAACACAGTGAAGTCTTCCTCATGTTCCTAAAACCATTCCTGTACAACTCGTTCAGTGTGGCAGGGCGCATTGTCGTTCTGGAAGATACCACTGCCATTGTAGAAGACTGTTGCCATGAAGGGCTGTATCTGGTCTTCAATGATGTTGAGGTAGGTGGTGCACGACAATGTACCTTCCACTATGTATATGTTCGTGTGTGTGTGTGTGTGTGTGTGTTTGCTTGTGTGTTGAAGGTTGTTTAATATTTCTTGATTTATGCAGTCATTTTTCGCATAGTCTAAATTATGCTACTGCATGATTTACTGAAGATCCAGTGAGAATTGCTTTTATGCTTTTTCCTTTTCGGTTTCTTGGCACTGTGCCTTGAACAATAGCCTTTTCAACATCAGCTGATCGTCAGACACAATCATATCATTTCAATGTTATTGCTTGAATGCCATCCAATCATCTGTTATACGTAGAATTCGGAAAACAAGTGATAAACACTCAAACTAACAATAAAATTATATTGAGCGATTTGGAGAAATTACCGATTCAACGGCCACATAATTTTGCAGTAAACTATACAATTGAAAGTTAAAAACAACGCTTCAGACTTTTTATGACTTTGAAAAATCGGTAATAGTGGAGCGGCATAGCTCAGACACTTGTTCATTTTGTGATGTAAGCACCAAATTTGGCAGATGTGTTGATAGATATATTGGAAACAAAAGTGGATATTGGGCCATCGCAAACTCATCCTTTGGCCACCAGCGGTTGGTCAAACTTTCTTATCCTATTGGAAGCACATGCAATAATCTTGATCCTAGTAAGTAATCAAGATCTTCTACCAACCATATCCTGCAATATCGGGCCTACAATAACCGTGACACCGATACAGAAGATGAGCCTTTGGGGTTCGACAAATGGTGCTCAAATAGGGAAGAGAGCTTCGCTCAATTCCAGTACTGGGCAACAGTCATGGCATTGGTGCTGCGTTTACTGGTCTACATGTGATCTATGCAGCAGTCCTCCTTCAGCATATACATCGATGCTTTGACAGAACTCGTCTCCTGGTTCTTTGCTCTGGGTCATACAAACTATGCACGCTGGATCCCAGTTCATCTCCATGACATGACTGAACTATCAATAAGACACCCAGATGTTTCCAGAGGATTTAATGCTGGCAGAAGACCATTTTCTCGGCAATCCCCCGCAGAATAATGCTTGCATCAAGAGTGATGGAGAGGTTGTAGGTCTTACAGAGAGCCCTAATGCCCCCGGCAATGGATGGTAGCTGGCCCTGAGGATGCAGCGCTGATTGAGGACTTTGAAGATGCACACCAGTTCATAGGTAGAAGAGATGAGGTGCTTTATTATAACCAGACAGCAAGTGTGCAGAAAGCATTTAAGAAAGATGTCTGCTCACTCGTCAATATAATAGAAGAACTGGGCAACTCATTCGAAGAGGAGAGCGAAGACCTGCTGATCCTTGACACAAAGAAATTGTGGATCCATTGGCAGTGGAAACTGTTAAGAAGGCACGGAAGATTAGCTAACAATAGTTCCAATCATTCACAACGGAACGTCTTATGGAGAGAACAAAACCCAGTAATGAAACAATCTACTGCAAACTGGTTGCAATGATTTGTTGTGTGAATGATAAAAAAGTAAGGAGAAGCAACAGCTGACATCAATGAAAAGTGATTTTGAGCTCTTCTCAAGACTCTACATTAGCTGTCAAACGAGAGATGGAAATCCGGAAGACTTCTTTCAGCATGAGAACCAAGCATGGCCACCAGCACTCTCCGATGGCAGAAGATTGCGACCTTCTGACATGCCTGGAGGACTTGACTAAAATTCCTGATGTTAGCTGTGTAGTTTTTGAGAGAACTTTCTTTGTGTTGGCAGCAACAAGACAACTTTTCAGTTTCCTGTCCAAGGTCCTCCTTCAGGTGTTCTATGAGAAAGACAAGGGAATTATCCTCACTGATGGGAAGGGCGTGCTCAGCTATCTGGCAGCCCACCAAATAGCTGCGTGCCTCGGACCAAATATGTCATGTGCGCTTCCAATGTTTTTGACAGGCTAGCTTTCTTAGACATGGAAAGAAGACAGCATGGTCAACATGGAAGTCACTGCCGGAACTGACAGATGCACTGCTGATGCTGGCAAATAGAACAAAGGAGATTCCAGACGATGCAATGAACATTATTGAGAGGTTTGTCATACTCCTTTTTGATAGAACCAGCACCTGCACCAGGAAAAACTCGGAAAAACTTTCCACGGAAAAACTCGTTAATGGCTTCAGTACATTCACTGAACATTGTTACATGGTGTAGATTAATACATAACTGTACTCGCTTCTGCTACGTTTTAATAAAGCTTTCACTTTGTAGAGACAATCTCACCATTTTGTTGTGTTTTCTTTCATTTATTATTTCCTTACATTGTAATAAAACATATTTTCACTTTAACTTAGTATGTAAACAGGTCTGGTTAGTCACTCAATAGAAACCGTCACGTGACCAACATCTTTTGGCAGCAAGCCGTGTTAGGGGTGATCAATTAAAACATGGGAAAATGGGTAATTAATGAATAAGTTACTTCTCTCACATTTTGTTGGGCTGTGTGTAACGAAATAGACAAGATCAAGTTACCAGTGGCCAGTGGGGATAGGAACGTGGTCAGATTTGGAATCTGTGTCAAACTGCCTACGTGACCAACTGGGGTATCATGTTATCGAAAAACCGTTGGGAATTTGAAAAGTGGGAGGAGTTATGACCATTAGGTATAAAAAGGCTAGATCAAAAACAGTAGAGTTAGTTGGGGTCAGGAGGCAGTGGGGGATCGCGAGGTGTCCCTGCCTCGTGGCAGTGCCAGTAGCAGTAGAAGTAGCAGTCCTTGAAAAGTGACCCACCCCTTTAAACAACGACATGCAACAGAATTTCCGTACCTCGCTGAAATCCGCAGACCAGAAATTGACCTGCGTGGTACGGAAATAAAACTTCGTAAAATTTTAATATACGTAGATTATGTCGTCTTTTCTCTCCGCACACGTGGGAGTGTTTTCTTTGTTTCCGAAAATGATTTTCCCTCCACAGAGATCATCATCATCATCATCGCAGTCCGCAGCCCGCGGAGGCGATCCGGACAGAGAGACATCATCATCATCGCAGTCCGCAGCCCGCGGAGGAAAAAATGATCGTCTCTGAAACTCTCTAACTCTCTACATCTCTTTCCCCCATGGCGACCTTCGCAGAAACTACTATCTCTCTAAAACTATCTCTCTCTCTTTCCCTCGTGGCGGCCGTGATCGTATAGTGGTTAGTACCCCACGTTAGGCTACATGGTCATTACTAAAATATTCCGAATTTTCATTAGAAAAAGCGTGAAAGTTGTCGGACACAAACTAAGGGACCAATAAACTTACATTGCAAATTGAACCCTAACGCACCAGGGGAGTTTTTAAAAAAGACATAATAAGTAGTAAATGTTGAAATTTTCAGCCGGTTAGCTACATTGGTGCGGCCTGTACGTGCGATACATAACCAGTCAACCAGACTACCCTGAAAACATAAAAACAACAGCTTGGGGTGGCCAAAATGTTCTAAGCCAGTAACCGCTGGCAGCCATTTTGGAAAATGGCTATCATGATCATCAGAATGCAAATTTGCATTGGCCCAATATCCAGATATATGTTAAGCTATATATCTACCAAATTTGTCACTTTCATCACAAATAGGTTAGCTATGCCGCCCCACTATAAAGTATCTTCTAACTTTCTAGTTTCTTCAGGCTGGACGGACGCTTAAATATCTAATTCATTTGTAGAGTATTAAACAAATTGTAATTTGGTTCGAGGTTCCATATCTGGTCAGTAGTTTACCACTATTCTGGGAAAGGTTTGACATCAAAGCGGAATTTAAACCCTTTCCCACAACTGGTCAGTCGTCTATTTTGAAAGTTCATGATACCTACATTAGCGAGCAAAATATAAGGAACGGCTGCAATAATAATAGTTAATTCATTGTTATTACTGATAGAAAGAAACTGGACTGTTAATCTTCTTTACAGCTTATTGTTAGACTATATGGCTATATTTTGTAAAGGTTATGGCTTAATGGGGGGAGAACAAACATCTATAATAACAAAAAGTTATGTTTGTGCAACAAACATGGTGATCAAAAGTTAGGGAACAAATAAAAATAACTTGAACGAATCATGACAAAATTGACACATTCATTACAAAATCAGTATGTTGCATCCTTTGGCATTCTTTACGAGCATCCGTTTCCACAGGAATCAATTCATTTTCTACAAACTTCAGGAGTGATCTTGTTCCATTCAGTTTCAATCTTTTCTCAAAGATCGTTTTTTGGATTTAAACGTTAGACGTGCTTTCCTATCAACTTCCATACATTTTCTATTGGATTGAGGTCAGGCTTTGGGCAGGCCACATCATTATTGAAAATCCTTCCTCGTTCATGAAGTCCTTAACTTTCTTGGCTGTACGTCAGGGTGCATTATCCTGCATGAACATGGGGGGTGGGGTTCTCAACTGATCAGAGATATGGCACGACATGCAGCCGGAAAAGTTCTGCAGCATTCACCTTGCCAAGCAGACGAATCAGAGGGCAAACGTCAGCTTCAGATATGACGCCCCAAACTAGCACACTGCCACCTCCAAACTTCAGACTTGCCATAGCGAGGTCAGCCTCTCGCCCACACTACGCCTTACAGTCTTTTTACCCATCAGATACCATTAAGTTGAATTTAGATTTATCACTAAAGTGAACCTGTTCAAGAGTCCATAGAACATGTTCTGCAGCACACTGAAGCCGAGCCTTTTGGTTCTCACGACTGATGAGAGGCTTGACTGCAGGGGTCCGAGATTTCAATCCAGCTTCGAACAGTCGACGTGAAATAGTCTCGACACTTGCAGACCTGAATTCTCATCTAACTCACGTAAAATCTCAGCAGCAGTCTTGAAAAACACTTTTAGATCGTTCAACATCATTTGCAATGGCTCAAATTGACATTCCACTCTTATGGAGATCAACGATTTTCTTTTTTTTTCTGAGAGCATTGTTTGTTTCCTCACAGGAGTGGCCATTTTGTCGGTGATATTGTTTCCAATAATATGTAAACCTGAAAAAAGTAATTTATGCTAGTTATTTACGAGTTTTAAAACTAATGCTTATCAATAAATGGAAGAAATAAATACCGTTCCTTAACTTTTAACTGAATAATGCAAAAATATGAATGTATGATTATTTTGGGCTTTTTTCTTATCGATTAAGCTATAAATTCTACGCACTATAACTAGATAGTATTGTAATAAGTTGTAAAAAAATATTTATCTAGAGAGTTTGTTTCAGCAATAACAATTAATGTAATTCATTATAGCCGTTCCTTATATTTTGGTCGTGCATAATCGATTGGAATTTCTATTGATCACCTCCGTATAGGAGGTGATCAATAGAACTTCCAATCGATTATGCACGTCGCTAATCTTGCAGTGCAATACAAATCTATTAAACTGCTTTTTGTCTGAGATAAAACTATATCTTTATTTTTTAAATGTCCGGTAGATTTAAACCCCAATTTGATATCCTTAAAGCGAAGGGAGAGATTGTTTCTACTAATATTGTTTAAGCGCACCTACAGCTACAATCCTATAGCGAATCAACTAAATCATCCTACTAAGTCCTACTAAATTAACCAGCCAATATCTAAGTTTTTATTCTTACTAACGCGCACACCTATAAATGAAATGGAAGAAGGATGATGATGATGCTACTGCTGATGTTGCTTGTATTCTACTCAGAATGTTTCCCCACATTGTATCTACACCTGGCTGTTGTGACATTAAGATTTGTTATTCCTTGCTAACTCAACATTTGTTAGATTCTGAAGAGGCAACGATGGGAACCAGCCGAGCTAATATGTCAGTTGTTCGTTTGCCGCCTTCGTTCTTGTTCAATATTTTGACATCAAAATAGTTTCTTTGGTTGTCCATCTGCTCCCTTTGGTCAAAATGACATCGTTATTTTGTTGACTCACTGAAGAGGCAAATCCCTTGCAGAGACCTGTATGTAATGTATGTATTTATGTGTGTGTATGTGTGTATGTATGTTCCAAGTTAACGGCCACAGTTTTGCAACTAGGAAGCTGAGATTTGGCATAGGGGTAGATCTTTTCACGACAAAGGTCACAGGCTAGACCGTTTCTGACTGTGTGTGTGAGTGGATCAAAATGTTTGTTTTCAAACATTACCAAATTTTTGCTTAGTGAATATTTTGGATCTAAGGTAAGTTGCACCCCTTCACTGATCAGATTAGAATGTACGACCATTACGCTTTTCTACCTAGTCAGAGTATACTATCTCTCCGATTCCAAGCACTTCTGACCTGAAATCAGTTATGATTTCTGACCAAGAAACATATGATACTATTCAGTGGGAAGGAATTGTGGAAAACTGTGAGAGGAGGGGGAAGGTAGGAGGTAAGAAAGCTAGAGAAAAACTAATAGAAACTAGGCGAAAGGAAAAAATACTAAAATCCGCCGATAATAATGTTACATCTGTATGCATGTCTGTATGTACGTATGTTCATTTTTATTTCATATTCTTTTATTTTAACATTTATTTGTTTAAGATTATCATTTTAAAATATTCTTTTAGTAATTTACGGTCGGTTTTGTAAATGCGTCCAGTGCATTTTGCTAATTTCCATGTTTCGCATCCGTAAGTCATAGCTGGTATTACGCATTCATTGTATACTTTATGCTTTAAGCACATTGGCAAGGTGCTCGTCAACAGGTTTCTATTCATGCTTTCCATTACTTTTGTCTTTGTTCATCTTTAAGCCTACGTTTTTTACTTTCTCTTTTTAAATCAGTCAACATGTTTTGTAATTCTTCCGGTGCTGCTGACGTCATGGAAACGTCATCGGCGAATCTTAAGTGGTTTAAGTATTCTCCGTCTATGTTTATTTCCATTCCCCGCCAATCAGTTTTCCGAAAGGTGCTTTCAAGGCTCGCTGTAAATAGTTTAGGTGATATTGTATCCTCTTCCCTTACTCCTTTTGCTATCTTTATCTTGTTTGTATCTGTATGTAATCTAATTATTGCAGTGCCATGTTTCGTATATGTTTTGAATGATTTTATATAATTCTCGTTAACACCTTGTTCCTGCATTGAGTTGAAGACTGCCGTGTGTTCTACTGAGTCAAATGCTTTCTCGTAATCTACAAAGGCCAAACAAAGTGGTCTGTATTCTAATGATTTTTCGATTTGTTGATTTAGTGCATGTAGGTGATGTATTGTTGTTATACTGTCCCCACCTGGAGCTTTTCCGAGTTTCACATTTCGTAATGAAAACACTTCGTCTTCTGTTATGTCTATCATCTTATCAGTTTGTGGTATTTCTATTTTTTAAGCGTATACATTTTCATAGTAACTTCGGTTACTTTTGACAACTTGTCCCTACTTTTGACAATCTCGCCGTTTTTATCTTTTAATGCAAGCATCTGTTGCTTGCCGGTATGTTCTGCGGCTCGGGCGCGTTTTAAACTCTTCCCTTTTCCCTTTGCCTTTTCCCTTTGCCTCTACTACCCTTGCATGTGTTTCTTTTTTCTTCTCTCGTTCTTTTGTTTATTGATTTGCTAAGTTCTGCTCTTTTGTTTACGTCCTGTTTAGTTTGTATCTCCATATTTCTTCTCTTTTTGATTAGTTTTAATGTTGCTTACAAACGCAGTTTTTAACATTGCTTTTAAAGTATATTTTTTGGTTAAATTTTCATTATATTGTCCGTTATCAACTTTCTTCCAGTAAGAAAAGAGTGACAAATAAAAGAGATCCGAAAAGCAAGAACAAATCTGGACTGATTATCTGTGTAGTGTTTGCAAGAGCAAAACATTGGTTTCAGTACAACTTGAAGCATCACTCTTACGAATATTAACCGACACAAATATACCAATCTCTTCGTCCATGTTGATTTGAGTGATACTATGTGTAACTTTGGCAGCGTAAGGAA
>VCCN01006037.1:71168-83381 GCA_006491835.1 Architeuthis dux | reverse complement strand
CGCTTTGCATGATATATTCACTGCTTCCTTGTACACAGTTTTCTGATCCCATTTTAGCCATTTGGACACAGTTTTCTATACTGATGTGTCCTCTGCTTCCTTCTTTCCTCTTCACATACAGTAC
The DNA here is from genome assembly GCA_006491835.1 of Architeuthis dux. Taxonomy (NCBI): domain Eukaryota; kingdom Metazoa; phylum Mollusca; class Cephalopoda; order Oegopsida; family Architeuthidae; genus Architeuthis; species Architeuthis dux. The sequence goes on along the minus strand of VCCN01006037.1, from coordinate 83,257 downwards.
ATCTATGCCATTTCTGGGGTGCAGGGCCTTGTGCATTGTCATAGGTTTCCTCGTTTGCCGGTCTATTGATCGGAGTTCATCTCTTGTCCATTCAAGAAATGTCCCTGTCTATCTTACTATCGATACTGTCCACGTTTTCATTCCTTTTATCAAATTTCTGCTATTTAGTTTAGTCTCTAATATTTTTCTCATTCTCATAAGGTATTCCTTTTTTATTTTCTCTTTCATTTCCTCCTGTTTTATCGAGTCGCATTCAAGAAGCATCAAGTATTTATATCGGTCCTGTGTGCTCAATGTTGTAATTTTGTGGTTGTCCGGTAAGCCTTCCCTTGCGTATAATCATTAGCGCGCATTTTTCTATTCCGAATTATTATTATGAAGAAGAAGAAGAAGAAGAAGAAGAAGAAGAAGAAGAAGAAGAAGAAGAAGAAGAAGAAGAAGAAGAAGAAGTTCTATTCTCCAATCTTTAGCAGGCATGAGCTAATATGATGTCACAGTGCTTGTCCTAGAGATTTAACTTTGTATATTGTTGCTTTATTTAGCAAAATCCTCATTTTGAAGCCGTTGTATTCCCCCTCCTCTAGAATATAGGGCTCACGTACTAAATAGCCGGGCATGTTGTGAACTCTATTTCTTCATTTGTATACCCATCCGTCCATTGATCAACACACGCCAACATTACTTAAGTCTCCCCAGTGAGCGAATCATCAGATGATTAACATTTCTATCAATTCGTTGAAATAGACGATCAGATTCTGTGCACAGACAACTAATCCTGGTGTAACAGATTGCACTGTTGAATCTAAACAAATAGTTGGCTGAGATTGTAAACTAGCTTGACAAATCAACGAGGTGGTATTTTATTTACTCACAGTATCTAATGACTTCTGAGATACGATTTTTCTACAAAAAATGGTTAAAATATAGCTTGGTGAATTATATAAGTTGAGACCACTCCGAAGTAGACTAATCTTTTTTTTCTGGATATTACCTGCTGACAAACATTTTCATCTTATCTACTCAAGCCCTTTTTTGGACACAATATAGTACAGTTTCAATGCTTGGTTGACGTATCTAACTAATTCAGAGAAATCTCAGACGCCATCCGTTAAAAGAGAAGTGAGATTTTATCATCTAATATCTGCATCAAAACTATGATGTCACTTGTGTAAATTCCTTTAGGTTCTCTTACAGAAAAAGTACACATGTACTTAGATTGAGCTAATTAAATCGACTCCTTTTGTAATAAGTAATACGCACATTGTGTATGCTAGCTTCAACAGCAAAGGTTTCTTAATCATAGATCGGATTAAAAGAAAATCGTAGAGCAAGAAAACAGCATTATGAACTCAAAACACCGGATTCTCGAATAATTAGGAGACTATTTCGTTGAAGCACCCACTTTCGTGGCATAGATGTTTTTAAGTGTACTGTAATAAGAAACAGGAACCTTACTGAACTGTCAGGAAGACTAAAACTAAAAATACAATCTAAAATGATTTCATATGTTCTCTCAAAATGTGATATTCTATTACGTCTGTTTTCATCTATCTGGAAATTAAACCTACTAACATATATTTATAATAATCTATATATAATATATGATTCCTGACTTCCTAATCTTTCATTTGATGGCCTCTTTGTGAACTTTACGCCCTGTTTCTGCCTTCAGACGAGCCATGTACTGATCGAGATTTTGCAGCAGTGCTCTGAGAACTGCCCTCTCATCATGATCTTCTTGACTCCATAACTATCTGGATTCTGCAAAGAACATTTCACAACTGTATGACTTCGATTAATTTGCTATTACACATTGTGATAGGGGAGACGATACCCTCGAAAGGGAACATGAGCTTGATACCTTGATTGTTCAAGCCCGCAAAATCAAGGCCACCGAAGAGGCTGGTAAGAGACTTGATGAGAGAATCGAAGCTACCACATCCACAGCTGGCCTGAATAAACTGCAGCTACACGAATCTGACTGACTGACTTTGACAACCGAGAAGTATACGTCAATAAAGTTGGATAACAAGGAGGTAGATACTCCATAAAAAAATCAGCTCAAAACACAGTACAAACGACGCCAGAAGTAGCACTTGAACGGCGCTGTATGGGCTGTGTAGCCCCAAAATGTGATCGCAGCCCCAAATGTCGAGCGCGAGGGAAATTCTGCAATATCTGCGGCAAAAAGCGATACTTCTCTACTGTAAGGGGTAATAACAAGGATATCTACGCACTAACCACAATTGGTGCCGCCACTGTTAAAGGCATTCACGCAGAAATCCAGAATCACTGACCCCACACTGTAGCAATATGACTCGTATAAATAGATAGATAGAATAAATTTAAATGCGTATATTCAAAATCATACAGTGTGTATATACAATGTGTTTGTTAGGCAAGGAATTAGGATGAGGGCTATATTGACAAATGGTAAACAAAATGAATTGTTTTATTTGATTGAAATTGAAAAGTAAGGAATGTTATTAAAATGAAGGTTTTGTTTTGCTAAAATAACAAACAAAATAAATTACAGACTGAATCCTGATTTTGAATGCTTGTACAATAATTTAGAATAACAATAAAATGTCGGCTGATCTGGCTAAAGAATTTACTGACGCAAACAAAAATATAATGTAATGTTTTAACGTCACGAAAGGTTCACATGTTAAAAATTGGCATACCGATAAATAGGGGTGAAAGAGGGAGAGAGAGAGATCAGGACTAGCTGTCCAAGGCTAGGATTTGTGTCCGCGGCACCCCCCCCCCAAAGGGGACACGGTCAGTCAAACCTTTTGACGTGAAGTGTAAAAATATGAGATACATGCAACTTACAGAGTTTAAAAGAAATATACTTTGGCTGTTTGTTGACATTGTTTGACAACTCAAAATTCAACAATATTCTGTATGTTGACAGTAAATTTTGTAGTATCATATATCTTACAGTGCAGATTCCCAGAGCGTCACTACGAGTAAAATCGAATAAACAACGACTATACTATTTAGAATCGGACTTCGTTTTCCTCAATGAACCAGTTGACTTTCATGTCAGTTCCTTTCAGCAAAAGCCACGGCACACTAACGAAGAATAAACATCAAACGATATCCGACCAGTTCCAACTATACACACCAGTGCAACACACAAGTCGGTTGCGTATATGGGGTATCATCAAACCCCATTACGTAACAACACTAGGGGGATGTCAAATCCTAGCTATTATAGTTACAAGTGCGGAGGTTAATGTCATTCTGGAAAGTAATGTAGCCACCAAAATCAAACGCCTCAATCGCACCTACATTCAGTTCCAAACATACGGCAGTAAACCGATCATCCCATAAGGAGAATTCATATTGAATACCCACTGGTGAGGAAAAACACAGAACATAACATGGATTGTTGTCGATGATGACGATCTTCCAAGAAAGGCTGTGCATCTCATATCCTGTAACCTTGCTGAATCACTGGGAATCATCACGTTCAACTCATCCAATACAGAGGTAAGTAAAGATTCTGTCAACTCTCTAGGGACTGAAACAGCCCAAAATAACGAAGTTACTGAACTTCAAAACTCAGTTACGCCCTCCATTCCACGCGTTGGTGACATTATGCCCATGTTCACTGGAAAACCTGTATTCAGCAAGTTGCATTTAAAAACAGCATTCCATCAACTTCAGCTTGCGGAAGAATCCAAACCACTGACTGTATTTCGTACAGAAGATCGCTTAATGCGTTATAAGAGACTCACCATGGGCACTCTACCAGCATCAGTACCATCATTGCCAATATTTCGGACGCTGCAGTCATCTAGGACGACATTGTCATAGCAGCACCCGACGAGGAAACACATGCTCGAACACTAGAGCTTGTTCTCACTGGTCTTGAAGAAACAATGTGTAGTAGAAAGTGGGGGGGAACACCGAGACAACTTCGATGCAATGAGTCCAACGGCACATCACTGTTGCAGCACCGGAATGATTCCTTCAGGGGACACTTGCTCGGTTATCCCCCGTAAGCTATCACGAACTCCAAGCGTGGCTTCAGGTGGCGATTCCTTCTTTATTCGCCTCCCCACGGCGGCAAATTTGACATGAAGTCTTTTTAATGGGGGGTTGGCCTGCACGCGAACGTGCAGGGGTGGGAGAATCCCATGTCCTCGTGCCTAGAGACCTGAGGGGGGAGAATCCCAAATCCCTGTCGCTGAGACAAATGCCACGAGGACCGAGCTTCGAGGCCATGGCGGTTTTGAAGCACATATATTAAACTTTGATCTTAGCCATTAGGCGAGTCCAAAGCGAACTGCTTAAGGTGGCGAGTCCTTCTTTATTCGCCTCCCCACGGCGGCAAATTTGACATGAAGTGTTTTTAATGTGGGGTTGGCCTGCACGCGAACGCGCAGGGGTGGGGGGATCCCATGTCCTCGTGCCTAGAGACCTGGGGGAGAATCCCAAATCCCTGTCGCTGAGACAAATGCCACGAGGACCGAGCTTCGAGGCCATGGCGGTTTTGAAGCACAGATACTAAACTTTGAGTCCAAAGCGAACTGCTTCAGGTGGCGAGTCAAGAGAGAACTACCGAGCCCTCGCTACCGGGGCTTGTTATAGCCAGCAATTCGCCACATCCGGGTTGCTGGCGCTCAACATTCCACTTCGTCTGTATATGTCGGCGACCCGTTTCATTTCTGCTTCGTAGCCACACAGGACTAACTGTTAGCCCCAGAAAATGTATCCTCGCCCAACCAGAAATATCATTTTGGGGGTTCGTCACCAAAGACGGAATCAAACCGGATCCGACTAAATTCCAAGCCGTACAAGAAGCGGGGAAACCAATAACCATGGATGAACTGCGATCCTTTCTTTGTATGATCAGGTCAAACGGTGCTTTTATCACTGATCTCGCTGCTGCCACAGCAAACCTACGTGAACTGACTAAACAAAACAGTGTTTTTAAATGGACAGAGGCTCACAAAAAAGAGTTCCGCAACATTAAAGAAGCATTCACAGCCGATGTTCTTCTAAGACACTACAACACCAACAAAAATACCTTTATCTTCGTCGACGCCCACTTCATTGGTCTCTGTGTAATCTTCGGTCGAGGCCAATCCATAGATCAGACCAAAGCCGTTGCCCCTCGCATCACGAACCACTACAGTTGCTGAGAAAAACAACGCTTGACCTAGAGGCGACAGCTATTGACTTTGGTCTCCGCCAGTTCCGTCATATTCCTGTCGCTGTCACTGACCAACAACCACTTGAATCTCTCTGGCGATCCAAAACGAAACCGTCAGCCAGAATAGAGAGAATGCTCTTGTGTCATCAAGATATCAACCACCGGACCGTATGGGAAAGGGCAAAGATAACACTGCCGATTTCATCAATCGACATGCAATACCGCTTCAGAAACTAAGACAAAGTATTGCAGAAGAAGCTGCAGAACACCACAAACTACTGTACCTCCCCCACAGCCCAATTCTGTCCTCAACTGCTATTACCAAAGAGCGCTTACGCGATGATGACAAGTTGACGCGATTATGTCATTACATAGCCCTTGGCCAAGCTCCACATAATGATCTTCGGCAATATTATAAGCTGTTCACTAAACTGTTGATCGATGATGATAATATCATCTACAAAGGTGACCAAATACTTTTCCCTGACAGTTTATGTGAAAGGGTTATTTCCCTGGCCCATGAAGGATCACACCCGTGACAGGATGCAGTCAAGCGCCGCTTGAGAGCACATTTTTGGTTCCCTGGGATCGACAATGCTATAAAATTCCAGGTGGAGAATTGTCTTGAATGTCAGGTACGAACAGCATCACCGATCAAAACACCCCTTACATCAACCCCCATCCCCGAGAAGCCTTGGCAGACTATATCGATTGATCTGTTCGGTCCACTTCCAGACCAGCGCCACATACTGGTGGTACGATGCAACCTAACCGGGGCCCAGCACGTTCTTCCAGGGGGTTCTTCTTGGGGGGAAATATATAAAAACTTTGGCAATCCACAATGTCATAAATGCGACAATGGAACCCCATTTAATGGACAAGAATTCCTCAACTGGTCCGCGAAAGGGGTATTAAAATCAAATCATCATATCTTTATCACCATATAGGGGTATTGAGGCTAACAATATGTTCTATAATAACACACAGAATATAAGATGAAGACGACCTGACAGAGAGAAAGATATGTACGCGCTGGTGTCCTTCAAAATGGTGTGTGAAAGAAGATAAACAGCCATAAGAAGAGAGATGTTCTCAGCCAGATTTCATTTCTTCTTGTCGATTAGTTAAAGTTATGGGACTCTTTCAGTGTTTTATCTTTGTACTATCAACAAGTTGACATATACATATCTACTTATTTTATATATTTATATATAATTCTTTAAGGGGTCAAAAGTGAAAGAGAACTCCCCCCCCCTTTAAGGGGTCAAAGGTGAAGGGAAACCTTTCCCGTCCTATAAGGTGAATATAGTGAAGGGACACCCTTTTCCTTTTAAAGGGGCAATATGAAGGGAATCTTTTTTCCTATTAAAGGGGTCAGTATGAAGGTAAACAATTTTACCTTTAAGGGTGAAGGGAACCCTTTTTAAGAGAATTTCACTTCACTTTTGACAGTGAAGTGAAATTCTTTCCTCTTAAAGGGATCAATATGAAGGTAAACTTTCTTTTACCTTTAAGAGGTCAATAGTGAAGGGACACTTTTTCCTATTAAAGGGGTCAATATTAAGGGAAACCTTCTGAAGTCTGAAAGCTTTAGACCTTTTTTACTCCTTAAATATTTAACCTGGCGTAGACGGTTACTTTAGCTAGTATATACAGTGGTCGCAAAAATAATCTATATATTAAAAACTCAAAATAAAACTAAACAAGCGAAAGTGTATTTGGTTTGGACTCGATTTCCCACCAAATAAAAGGGACAAGGGAGTCATCGTTCATCTGGAAGACACCCCATACCTCTAGACTTTGCGGCAAGACAGAGTTGGTGTCAATGGACCAAGAACTGTCCAGGATATGCTGTTGGTCACTCGATCTGCAAGTTTTCCCCCCAATGTTTAGCTGCTTTTCGAGCGCTATAACCATGCCTTGACCTAGCTGAAGAAAGGAGTTTCTGTGATTTCTGTGGCGCAAGATATTGGAGTACAAGTAAGGCAGTTTACAACCCGATGAAAGCTTTTGTAAACGCTGTTGTATTGTCCTCACAGCGACATTCTGCAGGAGATCAGTGCACTTTTTATTCAATGCACTATCTGAGATGATAGGATTGTTCATCACCTCATGCTTTTGAAGCTTGTCGGTACTGAGAGAGGTCTTCTTCCTCCCAGTACAGATTCTTCGCATGGTAGTGCTATCTTTCATTAGCTTTCGTCAGGTCGTAAACTGCTTCACTTGCACTCCAATATCTTGCACCCAAATAATCAAAGAAACCTCCAGCTGACCAAGGCATGAGATTTATCTTCAGTTGTAAGCTTATGCCATCCCATGGTGGTACTCAGTACTAGAGTTATAGCGCTTGAAACGCAGCTAAAAGGGGAAAACTAGCAGATCGAGTGGTCTTCTTAGATGGATAGTTCTTGGTGCACTGATTTGGCGCAAAGTTGGTGGGTGCGTCTGTCAGATATATGATGGCTCCCTTCTGCCATCGCTGGTTTACATTTTGCATCCATACAAAATACAATATGATAATGCCATAAATAAAATAACAAACTACATATATTATGATACTGCCATAAAACAAAAGAACAAACTAAATATAAGAATTATAGCTTGAGGGAAGTGGTGCTTGATAAGCACTGCTGGGGAACCATAGTATAATGACGATTTTTAAATCCCCGAAACGGTCCCATGGTAACAACTATGATCCCTACAAGAAAATCTTACTTATAGTACTATAAGATCTAATTCTGTGTAAAATATAAATCCCTCGGAACATCTCCCATTATTGACTTACATGACAAATAATGAAATAAATGAATAAACAGAACATGAAAACAATTCTGTTGGTAAGATCTTCAGTTAAAAATTATTTCCGTGAGATTTTAAATGCTTTAAAAGTGTAAGACTTATATAAATATAAACTTATATAAATATGAAACATATATATTAAAAGAGAAACATATACATATATATGCGTGTTGATTTGCGAGTCGAGTCTGCTAACCATTGCGCCACGGTAGGTATACCTAAAGATAGATAGATAGATAGATAGATAGATAGGTACATACATACATACATACACAGAAAGAATAATATATCTATCTATCTATCCTTATCCACTAGTATCTAGCTAGCTATCCCGGTCTCTGAAAGAAAAAGTGTATCAGACAAGGTTTCGGATTGTCTACCGAGGTTTCTATGAAAGAAGATCTAGGATTCCCTGTGAAGAATTTATAAACTGCACGGTGCTCACCAGCTCTATGAAAATAAACAGCACGTAACAAGAGGAAACGATGAAACGAAATGTTTTAAAAAGCTGTGCTTTCATGCACCGACAGAAACGTAGTAAAAAACGAAAATCTGCCAACTAACAATAAAAGCTCGTCGAAATGAAATTGAAAAGAAAACCAGAGAATTTGTGGAAGATCTGGAAAGAATTTCTGGTGTCAAATCAGCATGCTGTGTTGGGGGTGATCAATTAACAAATTTGAAAAAGGGGTGATCAATGAATAAATTACTTCTCTTGCCTTCTCTTGCATTCTCTTGCCTTTTGTTGTGTCTAAAAAGGTTCGAATTTTCCAAAAAGCAAGCATGAACATAAAATAATAAAATTAGCAGAAACTTACATTTGGAATTGAACCCTCCACGTAAAACTATTTTGGGTGAGAATCTTTTAAAAAACAACAAAAAAACGCTTTTCTAAACATAATAAGGAATTAGATTTAGCTCCATCGGTGCCACCCTGTCCCCGTGATACATATATACTTAGCCAGCCAGAATTACGTAAAAACTGAAGAAACCTATGTTGACAGTTTTGGTTGACAGTTTCTAACAAGATTGCAGAGGAGCGGCAGTGAAGATGACGCGCGAGGAATTCTTGAAATGTGATACGAGGAATAGTGGAATTTTGAGTAACGCTTGATAGAGGCTCCAAGCGATGAGTAAATGCTAGGATTTCGTCAGGGATGAACAGTAGAGACCATTTGTTTTGAATTTTGGTAAGCAAGATATAACATCAAATATTAATTATGGTCTGTATAACGCTAGATAAACTGAGGTGTGACGTTGTCAGTCGAGATAATCTGTCCAGGAGAGAAGTTTATATAACAATTCTTCTGAATAGAGTTTTTTCTTCTTTTTATGTAGTTGTTGTTTTGGTTGGGGTATCAATCTGATAAATATTAGCTGTGCAAAATAGGTTATTTTTAAACATCTCTCTCTCTCTCTCTCTCTCTCTCTCTCTCTCTCTCTCTCTCTCTCTCTCTCTCTCTCTCTCCCTCTCTCTCTCTGTCTGTCTTTCTGAGTTCAATTGACCGAATCATGACTAGGATGACTTATCATCTTCCCTACTGTTTATTAGCTTGAAAAACAAATGTATATGATAATTATAATGACATTTATTAGTGAGAGCCTAATTTTTTTTCCACCTTGGAAGCTACTTTATACGCAGGTACTGCTCTACCGACTGAGCTAACGAAGGTCAGATGGTAGGCAGGAGTTTTTTATCCTGCACTTTGTTGGCTTCTCCATTCTCACGTTCGTATTTTAGGCACGAATATAATGCGGCTCTCTTATGTAGACATAAAAGAACCGCATTATATTCGAATAAGAAATCGTCAAAACAAAGTTTTCTTAAAAGCAAAAGAAATTTACGCGTATGATCTTCAGTAGCAAATTTCGCCAATGGGTCCTTTCGTCCTTTTAATGAAAAATTGCCGAGAATTTTATTAAAATCCAATAGATATTTAAAATCTACATGTTCTGCGCGTGTGCGTAAAAAGATGTCTCTTGTGTGTGCGTAGAGCCACCGTCTGTCGTACTGCGAGTTAGTTCGGGTTTAGGGTTCAACTAACTAAATGTTATGCTGCAGTCGGCTATGTTATGTTAATGTAAAGTTATGAAACTGGAATATAGACCACCTAGTTGTGGGTTCGAATCACGCCAGTTCACCTGGTTAATTTTATAATTCAGTTTTGTTCAGCGTGCCACTCTGAGTCACTTCAGGTGTTTGGATTAACATATCAAAACAAATTAAATTTTTAAAAAGATTAATCTTGCTTTTTCAAATGAAGTTTATAACATTTTTTTTAAAAAAGTAATTGTGGTGTTTTTTCACACCTGCGGTCACTCGATGTTAGAAATGGCTGAAAAAAGAATTCATCAAAGAAAAACAGAAGTACACTTTTTAAGAATTTCAAATTGAATATTTGAATAATTAAGAATCACACATCACACAGAAATGTATGGAAAAAACCCCGAAAAGATTTCTCTAAATCAAAAGCAAATCCCTGGATACACCTGGTTTAATCACTACTTTCTTGTGATGTGGCTTACCCTTCCCCAGAAATGTAGAAAGAAAAGAAACGGAAACATATCTTTCAATCGAAAACGAATTCCTGGATACACCCCAAAATTTAATTTTCTCTTACGATGTTGCTTACCGTTGCACAACATTTCATTGTAATTTATTAAAAACCTTTGAAGATATCGTGGGGTCCGACAGGAGCGCATAAAGACATGTATAAAAAAACACGCAAACATTTCTCTCAATCCTAGGCAAATTCCTGTATCCGCCCCCAAATTTGATCACTTCTTCCTTACCCCGTAGCCCACCTTTATATTTGAAAGAAATGTATATTCACAGTTGTCCATTTTGAATTTCAAAATGGCCGCCCTTAAAGTTCATAAAAAACTGGCAACGATGGTTTTTAGATATGTTTTAACCTGGTTACCACCCACCGACACACAACAATGATAACTTCCACTTTCCGATAGACTATTAGCTTGTAAACCATTACTCCGCGGCTAGAAAACCCCAGGCGCACGCTAATATACACAGGAATATATAGTATGTGTGCGAGTGCACGTGTTTTCTCAGTTGAGCATGATAGATCATTTTTTAAAGATTTCTCCTATCTTCATACTCGCTCGGAGATAAAGCCAGAAGATGCCAATAAGAGGAGAAAGCAATATTTTAGGGTAAAAAAATGAACCGCGCCTCCCATGATAAAATAAGGAGAAAAGGTAGAGTTGCGACGTCTGTCTAGAAATACCGTATGATGCAGTATCAAAGCAAGATAAGAACTCAGTAGGTGAAGTTTGAATAGAGAGAAGAGAGGAGAAAAGAAAATACAGATCAGAATGCTTGATAATTCTCTGCAGAAATTATATGAGTTCAACTTGACCTATTGACTGTTATATTACGTTCAGCAGTCCATTTTCTTGTTTCCCATCGAAAGAGAACTTCACATCAAAGTAGATAACAACGGTGTTCCTAGTAGAGGATTGATCCTAATCATAAGTGACCTCTCTCTCTCTCTCTCTTCTTATGTGTAAGTATTAGCATGTTTCCCGGGTGATAACTCATCAAATGAGCTATTCCTATGTACACAGACGCGCGCACGCGCACACGCGCACACGCGCACACGAGTACCCTGCCAATGTTCTTAAAGCGGAAAGTATACAACGGTTGCATAATACCGGCCATGACAATGACTTTATAAGGTCCCGGCGTCTGATATCTTTCCATTTGCTGGTTAAGCATAGGGATATACAGATGTACAAATACATTTAAGACAAAACAGGAGTATATTTATGAAAGAGTTCATTATTTTTTATTCTTTCATTTATTTGTATGCATTTTGTGGACTAGACTAGTTTCGATTTCTCTCTTCTTCAGCGAAGTGAGAGCCGAAATGTTTATTTACTGTTAGGGCCTTTGGTTAGTGCGTGTGTTTGTGTATGTGTGTTGTTGTTCGTGTGTGTGCGTGTATACGCGCGCGTGTGTGTGTCTGTGTGTGTGTCTGTGTGTTAGTGGGGGTGTCAGTGTGTGGGTGAGTGTGTGTGGTGTGAGAGAAGAAGTGTTGTTTATAGCTTTAGTTTTGAAGCTAAAGTGAGACATAAATATTTGTTAATCTGTGTCTGTGTCTGC
>VCCN01006037.1:46545-58896 GCA_006491835.1 Architeuthis dux | reverse complement strand
CATGGGGGGGTGCACGGTAGCCCCTGCTGTCCCCCGGACTATGTACTATGGAAAAGGAAACAACAAGTAAACGGACAGTTACATAAAAAAGAAATGAAAAGGCACACACGCAACGTCGCGAGAAGGCGAATATCTACAGATATTTATAGATTTAGAAAAGCACGCGATGGTGCCCGGATGAAAACATGTTTCCAGACAAAATGTGTTCCGATTAGTCACTTCTGGGTATTAACCTCACCATAAAGCCCAGCTTTTCTACCCTAGAAGGGATAACAATAATAAAACAAGTCTGATTAGTCACTCAATAGAAACCGCCAAGTGACTAACGTATTTTGGCAGCATGTCGTGTTTGTGGGTATCAATTAGAAAATTGGAAAAAGGGCTGATCAATGAATAAATTGACCTTTTGTTGGGCAGGGATCACTAAAAAAGTCTCCAAAAACAAACGTGAATGCGGAGACAAACTAAGGGATCAATTTAACATAAACTTACATTGCAAATTGAATCCCCCCTCACTAAAAATCTATTTGGGGAGGATTTTCAAAAATTTAAAGAAACGTTTTTCTAGACATCATAAGAGTAGATGTTGAAATTTTCAGCCATCTAGCTCCATTAGTGCGGCCTGTATGCATGATACATGCATAACCATCCAGCCAGACCAACTTAAAAACTGAACAAACCTATGTTGACAGTTTTAGTGACAGTTTTGGTGGACGGTTTCTAATAGTAGCAGCAATTCACAGAGTGTTGCTTATTCTATAGTAAGATCAGAAATTACCCCTGCATAAGATCAGAAATGACCCCATCCAGCAGCCAACAACCTTTCTGGATCCAAAGACAAAATGTGTATAAACCAGAATCATTTCTGTTCATATTCACATTTTTTGCAGGAATGTTATACCAAATCATGAAAAAATTACATAAATATATGTTATCCCTATTTTCATATAGAATAAGCTTAAATTATCCAAGTAGGATTAGCATCGGGGGACCTTTATCATTTCATTATAATTGATTAAATACAAGGCTATCATCATGATCAAATGAGTAATATCACAGAGAAGAAATATCCTGATATTCCTGTCGAGTTTGATAGTTCTTGTGATAATCAAAAGAGTAACCATGAAAAACAAAGACTTTATTATATGCACATATAATTGCTTGCTAGGGAGTGTTGTATTTCTGATCTTACTTTATGGTGCCATAAAACATGAGATAAAAGAAAGGATTATTTTCAAAAACACAATTTATTCTTTTTTTCTCTTTTTAGCTTGTAAGCTAATACATCAACGGTGAATTTGAATATGTCTGAAGATTTTTGATGGGTAATATTTTCTGATAAGGGTGGATAAAGCTAAATGACCTAAAGGACTTTAGCATTAGGCTTTCGACGTCTTTTCACGTGAATATTTAGCTGAGAATCAGCATCAGGGTCCAAAGAAGTTCGTGTAATTTTTGATGTTCTCTTTTTTATCAACTTTAACAAAAGATAAACCCTTCAAACAGTTCGTAAGCATTCTCAGCATCATAAAACCTACACACATCATTAACTAACAGATAGCCTTAAGAAGAGTATACATATTGTATTAACGACTGAAATCAATATGGCGACCCAAAAGTTAAATGTGGAAACTTGTTTACTGTACGAATTTAAACTTATATGGACATCGTTTAGTGAAGGGGAAGTTAGTGGACGTACTGCTCAAAAGTATTTAAGGAGGCTTTTAATCAGAAATGCCTCACATGAAGTTTCACCTCGTAAAGACGGCCGGTAGGCATGTTGATTTTAATCCGATTCAAATGTATCAGATGCTTGTATTAAGGTTTAGCACAAATGATAAAACTATACATCGGCACTAGCCTCTTATGGGGAAAGATAGATATTAGAGATATTGGTACCTTATGGAATCAGTGAATAAGGTAAATAGATAAATGCACGAACCTTTTGGGTTACTATATATATATACATACATATATATGGTATATATGATTAGACAATGTGGGAAAGAAAGATTGAGAAAAGCGCGTTACGTCTCAAACATATTTATTATCATGAAGATAATCCTTTATGCATTTCGTCGTTGCAAACATCTTCATCAGAAGAAATTTAAACATAGCAGAAGAGTGCTGATATCCATGTCATTATAATTATCATATATATATAAGAGGACAAGAGTAGGAAGACAGATACCAAAGAATTTGCCAGAACACAAATGTATTGCCTTGCAATAATCCTTTGAAATAAAGATATGCGGAAACATTGAAATAGATAGATAGACAGACAAACAGATACATAGATGTGAAAAGAACAAGATAGAACATAGTAAACATGAAATTAAAAAAGGTTTTTGCGTCAGTGGATAAGAAAAGGAAAGTGAGAGAGATAGATAGATAGATAGATAGATAGATAGATAGAGAGAGAGAGAGAGGTGGGTATAATTGAAAATAGACGTAAGAAAGTGTTGGGTAATTAAAAAAACGGTTTGTCCACCAATCAAAGTTAAAGCAAGCTGCAACAGATGGCGTCCCAGAGTAGCGAAAAGAAAAGAGCCACAGAATAGGTGTATAGTCAGTGTTGTTTTTATAACTATAAGTGCTGCTATAGTCTGTCCTCCAACGACATTGCAATCTGTGTATGTTTCCCGCCATATGGCAAAAGTTGGCCCACATAACAAAACTATCGATTTCTATTATACGAATGTGTTTGTCCCAATTCACTCAGAAAAAAAGTAATGCAATATATATCAAGGAAAAAGAGGGTGAAAGTTATAGGAAAGGTAAAGTTTTAAAGGAGAGAGAGAGAGGGGTGGGGGAGAGAGAGAGAGAGAGAGGGTGAGATTTAAAATAGATAAACTAATATGCATGTACAATATGGTGCATACATATGTTCAGAGATGTTTAAGGAAGTCGCGCATTTCCCATCACTGCTAGTTGTCAGTGTTCGAAACCAGCTAAACAGCCAGGGTTTCGAACGCTACTTTCAATGAAGATAGACCATCTGTATTTAGAGGATTGCTGCAACTTAATCTCCTGCTCCTTATTTGGAGATATCGTGTGGACAGACTGAAGGACAGACGAACAGATAGACGGACACAGGTGAATACATATACCTCTCCCAACTTCGTTGGCAGAGGTATTTTAGCCGTCCATCACGGCCTGCATCAAAATGGCTTTCGGGATCATGTTAATAATACAAAAGAAAACGATTCTTTTACGCATACTTTGCACCCACGTATCAAAAGATTACATTTAAATACATGTTCAACAATCAACCTTCATTATTCAGTTTTGACTCGTATTTTCTTGCATTTTCAAGCTCTGAAGCTGGTTTGGTGAAACTAGTTTACCACTTAAATGGAAATCCTGCACCAAAGTAGGCACCGAGGATAGGTATTACAAGTACTGATTGAAAAACTGTTATCGTAATTTTAGAATGAATAATACCGCATAGATCTTCAGAGTTTCCCATGCGGATAAAAGGCTGATATCTCGATTTTCCGCTCTCAGCAGCCACGTGTGTATCTGAAGTCACCCAAACTTGACTATCAACGAAACGCTTTCCAATAGATTGTAAACATCATATAGAAAAACAGATAACGAAAAATGCATTCTTCAAATGATATATATTTTAACACAGCACAAACCGATCCCGACAATCAGATGTTAATCACATCTCCCCTTCCTTTGCTGCCTTCATTTGATCTGCCCTGGATAAGCTAATCGAGCTGTAATCCTTATGCAAAGATTATATATATTTTCGACAGTTTGTTCTTTCTCCTCTTCACTGAATAAGATTAAATTAGTTGATCATTTAGTTACATTACACGTTAACATCTGTTTCAACCGAGATCTTTATCTTACGGAAAGGAAAAGAGCCACACCATCCGGGACTAAGCTCATAACCCACGCTTTTTCTTACTGTTTTCCCCTGTAAATTTTCATATTTTAAATAATATCGGTCGACACAAATATTATACGAGAGATATTTTTCTATACATCGTGTTTGTCTTGTTGTTCCAGCGGGGGTATAACACAGATTACATCCGCGGATTCAAAACATGTTTATTTCGTCCACAAACCTTTCTTCTCGGCTGCACCTGTTATTCCCAGATTTCCTTCTGAAGACTTTACACTGTTCTGTACCACCGAAAGCGACAACAGTATTCGACTCAAAACTGTTCAACCAGACTAACTCTGTTAACGTTACACTGACTATAGCACTTCACTGACTATGGCCCTTCACTGACAAGCCACTTGGCAGGATAATGAAATTGGCTTCTTGCACAAGTCTCCTTTACTATATCAGACGCGGAAGCGTATAACCCAAACAATATTTCAAATGACAGAGTACTCACTTTTGCAATGAGGTGTGGAATGACGTAATAGTTATCAGTAAACGTAAACGGTGATTTAAAATTCAGGCTGAGGCCGCTTATGTTCAATTCGCTCTAAAACCCTTAGGAAAGGCATGGTTTTAGTAAAAAAGCATGCCTAAGGGTTTTAGAGCGAATTTCTTTAATTTTAAGTTTGGTTGCTTTTCATCACGTCAGTCTACAGCGCAAATCGGAAGCCTGGTTTTCCATACTAGCTGCTTTACATTGAAATTATAAATGGTTGACAATGCTTCATCCAAAATATGTTAATATTACTACACTGAGTTATGTAGAGCAACTGCCGTAGAGCGATTGCTCGCAAGCAAGTCCCGCATACCATTACTAGTGATGTGAGTTCAATCCTCATCGGTTGTCCTCCTATTGTGAATACACCAAAAAGAATAATTCCTAAAAGAACATTCGTATGTGTGGTGGCGGTACGAACCGCGAGGTCAAACCTGAGCCCTCTGCCCAACCACAGCCGAAAAGACTCCGTGTGGCGGCGCTGTTGGAACATCCGAGCTCCCCGCTCATGTTTTGCTGCGTCAGACACTTCGCATACGGGCACTTGAATCATTCCTTGGCATGATATAAGTGGCCGATTGGGAGAGTGAAAACAATTCGCGGTCTGACGAACGTTGTTGGTGTAGAGCAAATATTCGAAGGAAAACAGTGCGTTTGCCGGTGTCCCTCCGAAGAGGTGTCCTGTGAAAGAGACATTGTGCCCTGCGGTTCTCCCGTTTTAAAGAGACTGTGTGCCCTGCGGTCCTTCCGTTTTAAAGAGACTACTACAGTATGTTATAATTATTTGATTAACAAATACAAAAGTAAATATTGTAGATTTTGATATTTTCTTTGCGTATTTTATTTTTTGTTTCTTTATAATTGTCTGAAAGACAGGATATTAACACTCAGAATACTTCTATATTTATAGCCACACAAACATTCCTCCCACACAATATCATACACACACGTTCGCCTTAACGTTATTGGGCAACGTTATTATTCACGAACGTAACTTTTTTTAAAGTTGGTTAATTTATAAAATCACTCGAATCCAATGCAGTCGTCTGTTTCTCATTTGAAAACACTGCGCAGTGATAATCTCGTGCCACTTTCAATTAATTCAGATGGCCGCTATTGTTATTTCGATTGCCAAGTGGGCTTCGGACGTTTGCCAGGCTCGATATGTGTAGAAGGTATGGAAGGCTTTAAGAAAGAGAGCGAGAACCCGAAAACCAGAGAGTAAATATGGCGTGAAGGTAATTCATACTGAGTGAGAAGGCAAAAGAGAAAACAATGAATTAAATCAAGCAGATTTATACTATGAAGTGATGTCTACAATACGCTTTTATTGTTGTCTGAAATACGAAGATGAAGTATTTTCATTTTTCCATGAATTATTCCGACTAGTATCCTCATCATTATTGTTTTGATCACATTATGACCAACGCGCTCTCGGGCCTTCCTAGTATACTCTGAACTTCTGAGATTAAGTAATATCAAATGGGTATATGTTTCTGTCTGAATTTCTGAGGTGAGGACTTTTCATTATTATACACTGATTTATTCGAACTGTTGTCCTCATCCTGGTTGTTATAGTCACAACGTTTTGGTCATTCTGCCCTTCGGCCTTCTTCAGGTGTCTGTCGTGTTCGGTAATGTTCACAGAATTCAAGACAGAACCCTTCGAGTGTACACTGTTCTCAAAGCAATTTCCATTCCGGGGAGGGGATATACTGCGTATTAGTTAATATTTCTGTTATTTCGTCCTTTTTGTTAATTCGTCCTTATGGTGCCGCTTCCGCTCGTTCTGCTGAACAAGAGTATAAGGAATCCATTGCCAGACACAAGGTAAGGGTTACAAAACTGCAACACTTCAATAGTCGATATAAGCGTAGGTTAAGGTGCTATGGTTTGCTTGGTGGTTGTGAGTTGACGTTTTCTTTTATTCGGGCAAAGAGGAAACTTACAACGATGAATGGGCTTCAGCTACTATGCTATTAAAAAGACGTTGTCTACAAGGAGGACTACAATACAGACCTCGGCTATTACAAAGACGTTGTCTACAAAGAGGACTACAATACAGACATCTGCTTTTAAAAGATGTTGTCTACCAAGGGGACTACAATACAGATATCTGCCAATACAAAGACGTTTTCTATCAAGAGGACTACAATTCGGGCCTCTACCTTTAAAGAACGTTGTCTACCAAGGGGGCTACAATACATATCTCTTCTATTACAAAGACGTTGTCTACCAAGAGGACTACAATGCAGACTTCTTCCTTTACAAAGACGTCGTCTACCAAGGGGACTACAATACAGACGTATACTATTATAAATACGTTGTCTAAGAAGGGCACTACAATACAGACCTTTGCTTTCACAAAGACGTTGTTTACCAAGGGGACTACAATACAGATTTCTGCTATTACAAAGACGTTGTCAACCAAGAGAAATACAATGGAGACATCCGCTATTACAAAGACGTTGTGTACCAAGGTGACTACACTACAGAGATCTGCTATTATCTGCTGTCCCCTGCTATTACAATGATGTTTTCTACCAAGGGGGCTAGAATATAGACCTCTGCTTTACAAAGACGTTGTCAACCAAAGGGACTACAATATATATCTCTGCAATTACAAAGAAGTAGTCTACCAAGAAGACTACAGTAGAGATCCCTGATATTATAAAGATGTTTTCTACCAAGAGGACTACAATGCAGACCTTTCCCTTTTCAGAGACGTCGTCTACCAGGGGGACTACACTACAGACCTATGCTATTATAAAGATGTTGTCTACCAAGGGCACTACAATACAGAACTTTGCTTCTACAAAGATGTTTTCTACCAAGACGACTACAATACAGGCCACTGCTATTACAAAAACGATGTCTACCAAGACGACTACAATACAGACCTCTACAATTACAATGACGTTGTCTATCAAGTGGACTACAATGCAGACATCTGCTATTACAAAGAGTGTGTTTGGCAAGGGGACTACAATACAGATCTCTGCTAGTACAAAGACGTTATCTACCAAGATGTCTACAATACAGACGTATGCTATTACAAAGACGTTATCTACCAAGCACACTACAAGTACAGACCTTTGCATTCACAAAGACGCTGTCAACCAAGAGGACTAGAATGCATTCCCCTGCTATTACAATGAAGTGTTCTACCAAGGGGGCTAAGATACAGACATCTCCCTTTTCAAAGACGTTGCTACCAAGAAGATTACAATCCAGACATCTGCTATTACGATGACGTTGTCTACCAAAAGGTCTACAATACAGAACTCTGCTATTACAAAACCGTTATCTACCAAGGGGACTACAATACGGAACTCTTCTTTTACAAATACGTTATCTACCAAAGGGACTACAATACAAAACGCTTTACTGATACTATTGTTCGGACTGAGATCCTCATCTTGGTTGTCATTTCCACAACGTTTCGGCCGATGTACCCTCCGGCCTTCTTCAGGTGTCAAGTTTTGTCGGTACCTTAATTTCAATTCCCACCACCCATACAGTGTTA
Organism: Architeuthis dux; assembly: GCA_006491835.1. Classification (NCBI taxonomy): domain Eukaryota; kingdom Metazoa; phylum Mollusca; class Cephalopoda; order Oegopsida; family Architeuthidae; genus Architeuthis; species Architeuthis dux. Next base: position 50,973 of record VCCN01006037.1, on the reverse strand, counting down.
AGAAAGGGATCGCCCGATGCCTACAGCATCGAGCGAAAATAGTAAGTAGCGACCCTGACACATACCAACAAGAGTTGATCAGCATTAGGAATACCCTTCAGAGCAACGACTATCCTGCAAGTATACTGGTACCCACCACAAGCAGAGAGAGAAGGGATGACAATGATGACAACCGAAAAATCAACACTGTCTGCCTACCCTATGTCAAAAACATATCTGAAAAGATCCAACGGATATGTACTCCATATGATATCAGGACCGTATTCAGAAGCAGGTCCACACTAAGGAGCCATCTCTCCCGCACCAAGCCACCTTCGGAGGAGAATATGACCAAGAACTGCGTATATTCCATTCCATGCAGTTGTGGCCATAAATACTTAGGCGAGACCGGACGCCCCTTGAAGGTTAGAATAGAAGAAGACCGAAAAGCAGTAAACAAAGGGGAGACATTCAAATCAGGCATAGCGGATCATATATGGAGAAAAGAGGGTGGTCACCAACCCCTTTGGGATGAAGTAAGGATCATCGATAGAGAGGAACATTGGAAAATAAGGAAACTCAAAGAGTCAGCCCATATGCTAGGCAATAACAACCTTCTAAGCCAGCCGAGTATAGAAATCAACACCATATGGGAACCTCTAATAAAAAGACAACACAAGACATGAGGCTTATAAACCCCAAAAACTAGACTCATTTGTCCAAGTTGGGACGGTGGCCTAGATAGCTAAAGCGTTGGTTAAAAAGCGTCTGACTGTTGAGTCATCTGTAGGTTGTGGGTTCAATCCCAGGCAGGAGCACCACAACTGAAAAATTAACCACTGACATGGATAGTGGAATGAGGACAGTATACCCCCGTGGATCAAATAAAGGGTTCAGTTCAATAGTTCCGGTAAGTTACCGACAAAACTTGACACCTGAAGAAGGCCGGAGGGTACATCGGCCGAAACGTTGTGGAAATGACAACCAAGATGAGGATCTCAGTCCGAACAATAGTATCAGTAATACTAACACCTCATCTCAGAAATACCGAACTCAATACAAAACGCTGTTGTTTATCATGTGGACTACAATACAGACTTATGCTTTTACAAAACCGTTGTCTACCAACGGGTCTACATACACACATCTTCTATTACAAAGACGTTGTCTACCAGGAGGACTACAATGCAGACATCTGCTATTACAAAGAATGTGTCTACCAATGGGACTACAATACAGACATTGGCTATTACGAAAGCCTTGTCTACCAAGAGAACTACAATACAGACCTCTGCTACAATAAAGGCGTTGTCTACCAAGAACCACAATACAGACCTCGGCTATTTCAAAGACGCTGTCTACCAAGAGGACTACAATACAGACCTATGCTTTTACAAAGACGTTGTCTACCAACGGGACAACAATACAGATCTTTGCTATTACAAGTCGTTGTCTACCAAGAGGACTACAATACAGACATCCCGCTTTACAAAGACGTTGTCTACGAAGAGGACTACACTACGGACCCCCGCTTTTACAAATACGTTTTTTTACCAAGGGTATTACAATACACATCTCTGCTTTTACGAAGTCTTGTCTACCAAGGGGACTACAAAACAGAACTCTGCTATTACAAAGACGTTATCTAAGGACGTTGCCTATCAAGTGGACTACAATACAGACCTATGATTTTACAAAGACGTTGTCTACCAACAGGACTACAAGACAGACCTTTGCTATTAAAAGGACGCTCACTCCCAAGAGGAGTACACTACAGACCTCCGCTTTTATAAAGAATTGTCTACAAAGATGACTACAATACAGACAGCTGCTATTACAAAGACGTTATCTACCAAGGGGTCTACAATAAATAGCTCTGCTTTTACAAAGACGTTGTTTATCATGTGGACTACAATGCTGACATCTGCTATTACAAAGAATGTGTCTACCAAGAGAACTACAATAAAAACCTCGGCTATTACAAATATGTTGTTTACAAAGAGGACTAAAAATACAGACCTCTGTTATTCCAAAGGCTGTGTCTACCAAGGCGACTACAATACAGACATCTGCTATTACCAAGACGATTTCTACAAAGACGACTACAACACAGACCACAGCTTTTAAAATATGTTTTCTACCAAGGGGACTATTATGCTGACCTCTGCTATTTCAGAGACGCTGTCTACCAAGGGGACTAAAATACAGACCTCTGCTATTACAAAGAAGCTGTCTACCAAGAGGACTACAATGCAGGCATCTGCTATTACAACGAGGTTGTCTACTAAGGAGACTATAATACAGACATCTGTTATTACCAAGACGATTTCTACCAAGAGGACTACAACACAGACCTCTGCTTTTAAAATATGTTTTCTACCAAGGGGACTACTATGCTGACCTCTACTATTTCAAAGATGTTGTCTACCAAGGGGACTAAAACGCAGACATCTGCTACTACAAAGGCGTTGTATACCAAGAGTATTACAATGCAAACCTCTCATCTTACAAAGACGTTGTTGAACCCCCCATACAGATAAATTAAAATACCCGACAAAATTTACACATCAAAGTCCGTTTATTGCATATCATTGGAACTGACAAGTATACATACATAGAAAGGTTAAACGAGTTATCTATCTGAAGTATGTATATATGAAAATATATGCCAGTAAAGTTCCAAGTAGATTTCTAGTATTCCCATACTCTAATTACTGTGGATCCGAATTACAAGCAGTAATTTTATATAAACAATTGAAGGCGTAAATGAAATTCCAAAATGAATGCCAAGCATTAATTATTAATTTATTTCTTATTAAAGAACTAATTCTCAATTATCATATTTTTGTACAGCGGGGCCCAATTGCTTCTTTTGTCGCCTTAGGAATCCTTCCATGAGTGCCCAGTGAGGATTTATCTGAATACAGTAGAAATATATGTGTTTGTTATGTGGAGTTAGTTAGTGTGGGGGTGTAAGTTTCAAAAACCACCTCAATAAATCCAAAACAAAATTAGCACTACAAAATCATAAAAATCTACACACTTATAACCAACCAGTTTTTCTTCACCCTCGACGAGCAACAGTACAAACAAAACATTTGCTTGCTTATGGGATCCCCCGTCAGCGGAGTACTAGCCTGCCTATTTCTAGAATAAATAGAATCGGGCCCTTTCGTAAATATCATACCCGAGACAGCCACTTATTTTTGCTACATTGACGATGGCCTGATCTTATACCCCCGCCAAATAAACCTAGATAACTTAGTAACACAACTCAACGTAGTAGAACCCTCTGTCAATTTCACACAAGAAATATAATTCAACAACAAATTACCGTTCCTTGACACCGTACTACACAGGACGGACAATAACATTAAACTCAGTGTATTCTGCAAAGCTACAAACAAAAACGACCACATACATCTTTACTCCCACCCCACACCCGAAATAAAATCAGGTCTAATCATAGGTTTTCCCCTAAGAGCCCTTAGGATATGTAGCCCCAAGTACCTAGACGAGGAAGAAGAATACATAGAACAATCGTTTAACTCGATTTTTCTTACACAATACTAGAGGAAGGCACATAAAATCCACAGGACTAAACCAGAACAACATAAACAAAGATGACGAAAACATTGTAAGGCGCCTCACACTACCTACCAATTCAACCACCGCTGATCTCACCATTAACCTGAGCAAACTGGATATACATATGGCTACAAGCACCTCCGCAAGCATTAGGGACTTAGTCAATAGACCACACCATAACCGAGGCTGGTGTTTACGTTATACGATGCAACGAGTTTTACATCGGCGAGACGTCCATACCACTCAATAAAACGGTATATGAGCTTGACGACAATTTAAACGCCTTGGGCATAGGAGCACACATAACCACGACTTCAGTTTTCAGAAACCCGCATCATCAAAAACATACATGACTCCACAAAACGACGATACATCGAAGCTGCGCTCCGAGTGCAAAACGATATCCCAAAGATCTTGGGCATTTTCAATTAGCAACGGCCTTAAATAAGTTAATTCTAAAGCAACACAACATTGAAATAAAAAATAATCATATACAAACACGGGGGATTGGATAAAGATATAGGTATGTATCACACGCACACACTAGACACAAACAACAGTTCAATTATTCACATGTTTGAGTGAAATGTGTACAGAGCTGGGAAAAACAGAAAGGGTTGTTGGTTTGTAGGCAGAGGGGGGGCGATGATCCCTAAGTGTTGGTCAACTGATCACATTCTTGTTATCTGTGTGCCCAGTATGGGGTATCAGGGGGGTTTCGTTAGCTAATGAGGGGGAGTGTGTCTCAGGACAACCGAAACAATGTCTATCAGCCTTCATGTTGGTGAGCGGTATATATATATAGTAGAATATTTATTAGTTCATTACAACCTGTAAAGTTGGTTTCACGAGACTTCGATC
>VCCN01006029.1:14808-28085 GCA_006491835.1 Architeuthis dux | reverse complement strand
AAAAAAACAACAACAAAAACAAACAACAACAACAACGGTGAAATTGAAAGTAATCAACTCCCATCATGCAAGGACTGCTTAACAAAACCTGCACAGCGAGCCAACTATCAGGCTGGTTTATGGAGAAGATGCCCTGTTGGCAGAGAATGGAGAGAAAAGAGGAAGCTGAACAGTTGGTGGTGCACTGGATAGAAGGCCAGCCAGCCCCGATACTGTCCTGGATCTACTGGCCTGTAACCGAAAAAAAAAAAATGTTCACTCCCAAAATGTATGTGTGTTGTAAATGGCCTCAGGTGTACTGACATATATAGACTGCTGACTGTGAAAACCAAGCACCCACCTCATAGAATGTGCAGAATTCAGATGAAGATGTGGAGAATTATTAGGATTATTAGGTTATGAAAGTATCTAAAACTAATTATTGTTAGAAACTGCCAACAGTTTTTAAGTTGGTCTGGCTATCTATGTATGTGTCTCACATACAGGCTAGTGGGCTGAAAATTTAAACATTTATTCCTTATGCATAGCCACACCCCCTTTTTGGGATTTCAATTTACAATGCAAGTTTATGCTAAATTGGTCCCTTAGTTTGTGTTTGGCAGCATTCATACTTGTTTTGTTTTTTGAAAATTCAGACTTAGTGATCACTGCCCAACAAAAGATGAGAGCAGTAATTGATCACCCACACTGCACGCTGCCAAAAGACATTGGTCATGTGATGGTTTCTATTGAGTGACTAACCAGACCTGTTATTTGAATTATTATTTAATACTAAGCACCCATAAATAACCATTCAGTGCCTAAGTAAAATCTTCTGCTGTACTGATGCTAATATGGAATTTATATAAAAAGTAATTAGTTATTTGATTAAATTATCTACAAACCCATGTGATTATATATTTTCTAGTGTTTTTATTGACTGTTCCACAATAAACAAGACAAATATTTTTTTTAAAAATGAAATCAACTACCGAAATTGGGCATTGTACTGCTAGAGCAACCATTGACAGTTTTTAATGTAGAATTTTATAAAACAGTTGATGAAAAGTGCTTGCACTCAGCTATTATTGTGAAAAATTTCAATGTTATACTGATGACAACATACCATTAGGTTGAATATATGTACTTTATATTGGCCACTTTTCAGAAATTTTAGGGTAGTGTCAAAGTGCATGACAGCATACATAAAAGCTACCACTGGTACAATGCTATCACATTTTCTAACTTTAGAGATGTATACCTTGCCAAAAATCACTATAAGCATTATCCTCCTCAGATGGTACCGACCAACCCTACTGGCTCATGGAGTACATCTCAAGGAAGTAAGTGCTGATGAATGCTCACACCCTAGTCAAGAGGTCAGTCACTAGCCTTTTAACAAAACATATCTGCACATGGGTAGTGTGTGAAACTGGCACTGCATTTAAACTCATACATTCATCATTCATATTGTTATCAATATCGATCATCTTCAGGTTATATGGGTGAAGGTTTTGAAAACAACATGTATTTAGAAATGCATACTTGATCATAAATTCTGCTCATCATAAACATTGGGAATTTTAAAAAGACAATTGCAGTCTGAGAATACTAAACATTTTTTTTTATCAAATCAATGTTATATATTGATAGCTATGAAGCTTGATAGAAAAAGATTCTAACCCGGTTAAACATTCAAATAAGTGAAGTACAGATTAAAACAAAAGGAAAGGTTTTTAAATGGCTCAAAATGTGCAAAGATAATCACTGAAAAGATTTTTGTAGAAAACTTGAAATTTAAAACCCATTCTAAAAAATTCTATTACAGAATTATTAACTACCGATGTCATCTTTCATCACTAGATATCTCCTAAGTAAAAAAGATGTTCCAATTCAGAAATTCTGTAAAGCAAGGGGAGAAAAGAAAGAGAAACAAAATCCTCAAGCCAAAAATGGAAAAAAAAGAAAAAGGTAAGGAGTAATCAGTAGGGTGAGTTGCAGGAATGAGTAGAAAAGACCAGACTGGCATCAAATATCAAAAAGAAATATACAACAGGACAGAACTATAGGTGCTAAGCAGTGCCACGTGTCTGCTGTGTACAGGCTTGCCTAATATGTCAGATTCTAAGCAAGAAATGAACAAGCACAACATACAAAACTTTTGGAATTTTCTTGTGACTCGTTTTGGACCCAAATTTCACTCATTCCAAAAAGTCACATTTTTGACTGACATCAGTGACCTCAGCTACTACATCATGCTGAATAATTTGAACATAAAACACGTGGAATGTAAAAACGAAACAATTTGGGCACTGACTTTTGTGAATGATTTTTGTTTGGAAAGTGTAAAATATTTCTAATATATCTAATTTTATTTATTTACTTTTTAACCAACTTTTCATTTCCCATATGCATTTATTTCGCTCATTCCAAAAGGTCACATTTTTGACGGACACCAGTGTCTTCAGCTACTACGTCATGTTGAATTGTGTTGTGAACATTTTCTGATCATTTTCAAAATGAAGTATAATTGAATAAAATGACATACATTAATTTGAAAAAAGAAGTGTTGCTTTTTTAATAAATACACAGTTTAAAAACAAAACAATAACAAAGTAATCTAATGATAATTTGTCTGGCACTTACTTGGTTCTCCTCAAAATTATAGAAATAAAGTGTTAATTAATTCAAATTGAGTTGTTTCTTATTTTATTAAATTATATCAGAACTTAACATTGTTTTAAATCAAAAACACCTGTTAAATGTAAGTAATTTATTCTTTTTGTTTTATTTTAAATTAGGTATTAAATTATATTGATTTTAAAAAAATTACATACGTTTTGTTTTTTTTCAAATCAATGTATGTAATTTTATTAAACACATGTGTTTTGTTAAATTATTTCGTTTTGAAAAAAATGTTCACAAAACAACAAGAAGTGCTGGACAAATTATCATTAGATTACTTTATCGTTTTGTTTTAAACTGTATTTATTTTTAAAAAAACACTTTTCAAATCATGTATGTAATTTTATTAAACTATACTTTGTTTTGAAAAAAAAAATGTTCGCAAAACAATTCAGCATGATGTAGTAGTTGAGGTCACCGGCGTCTGCCAAAAATGTGACTTTTTGGTCCCAAACGAGTCACAAGCACCAATCCGGTGCTTACCAAATCAACTATTCAATCAAAAATTAAGAAACTAAATATTCAATTTCTATAGGGGCTAAATTATCGTTCATATTCAATGAAATCAATCTAATAAATATAAAAAATTCACAATACCAAAATACTAATATGTACAAAGTGAAGACAATAGAATACTGTTCCCATAAAAATAATACTTACCTTCGTACAAAACAAAACATTATGCAAATCATTAAGTTAATCTGTTCAACTAATGTTAAATCACTATGAAATCCCAACCTTTGTCTTTACTACAATTATTATCAGAACTTATTCAGGATTGAAAGGGTAACTTCTATGTGAGACTCAAGTGATAGGCTTAATACCACACTTCAAGTTTTTGTATACAATTTGTTTTAATAAATATTATCACTTGTTTTTATTACATATCTGTATTCAGTATCATTGTATATAAATATACAGTATGTAATGTTAATATGACTGCAAGACACATAAATGAGAGTTGGTTAAAAATAAGAGGAAGATTCATACTACCATACTAATTGTCCAAACAACTTATCGTTAGCTCCAATTTCTCCAATGCTGACTTGTTGATAAGAGTGTAACAAAAATTATTTATTTTTATGCATTTTTACTCTATTCACAAAATGAAGCAACTAAAATAAAAATCCCAATATCATCTAACAATTATACAACTGATATTTTATATATTCATCTTTAATATAAAACAAAAGATGTAGAAAAATAATGCTTTAGTCAAAATCCTGTTATATATTCTCAATGAGAAAGTAATTTTTTTGTAACACCTTAAAGATTCCAGAAATACTTGGTTTCACTAAGATGGAAATGAAGTTTACATTCCTGTCTGTTTTTTTGTTTTTTTCCAAGGGCAGACAAAAAAAAAAGGCATCAGCTTGTTAAATGTTGATGCCAGCAATATGAAAGTTACAGCATAATTGCTTCCTAGAGTTCTTGCAAAACTAAATTTATTTAGGTGGGGTTGGGAACCACACTGTCCATTAACTAATCCTGACAAGCTACTAAATGCAAATAATTGATCTTAGCCAGTTTTCTACAAAAATCCCTCCAAGAAACTCACTCCCAACACTTAATTTCCTTATTTCAATCCATTTTCAAAAGTAGGTATCATTTTTAGAGATGTCTGACTACACCTAGCATCTATTACAGGTTAAAGACAGTTCTTTTAAGATTTTCTTGATTTTAAAGAAAAGCATACATTGTATAGCTGCAATCTTTAAAAGCGAAGTAGTCATTCCGATTATCATGTTTATATACATTAACCCAGAGAACTGAATGACATAACACAGAATAGACAGTAATTCTGTGTAATCTCAGTGTATGAGAAAGAAAAAAAAAAAATTAAGTATATCATGTTTTTGCATTTATGTGATGAGATCATGCTGGTTTTTTTGGTTTTTTTTTTGGGGGGGGGGGGCGTTAAAACAACATCTTCATACTGAGGTTTTAAAGTATAACATTTTTACCAATAAGATGCTTCTTTTTTCATCCATTGTCTAGAGCAGTGATTCTGAATGTGGGATGCATGTCCCGCAAGGGGAAATTTGGAAGTGAAGAACAAAAAGCATAAAGGCTTAACTGATTAATTCCTAATTACACAATACAATTACTGATTTTACTATAGATTACATAGTAACTAATGCTTAACTCATTAATTTTGTGAGGTATAAAAGCGACGAGGTAATTGTTTGTTACTAAATTTCACACAAAGAAATTACAAAGATTTTAGAAAGTGTTACTTTTTTTTATAGTAAGGGGGACGAGCTGTCGAGGTGGGGCACATTGGACAAAAAAGGTTAAGAACCACTGGTCTAGAAGAGAGTACTTTTAAATGTATGCACCATTAAAACTGATTTCTAAAGTTCAATCCCATTTAGGACTTTGTAATTGAGATACATAATGACACAGAGACAACCAGTTAAAGGCAATTGAAGAGAGCAACAATCTTGTTAATTACTATGTTAAAAGATTATGAAGTAATAAAAACAATGACCACAAACAGAAAATGTGAAAAGACTAAAAATACTCATTGTACAAGTTTATAAATTATTAATACTATGGTAAAATAGATATATTTATGAAAGCAACATCCTTAAACAATGAATAACTAAGATGTGTTGCCTCTTATTCTCTTGAGAAATTAATGCACTTTTTACTATATCATAGCTATAATAAAAGAAATATTATACAATAATAATTTCAAAGTAAATATTTGAGAAAATAAATGAAAATTTGAACAATAAAAACAGTTTACAATTTCCAGTATAACAATGAATTTCCTATACTCACTAAATTTCCTATTACTCAATATCTTCAAATATGGAGTCTTTTTAGAGAAATTTACAACACTCCATAAGACTAACTTCTATTTTTTTTCTTGCATCAATAACATTAATCATTTACAAGATTAAGAAAAAAATAAAATCACATTTTTCTTGTAAAAAAAAAAAAAAAAATCTGAATTTGGTTCAGACGTATGAAGATAGGAAAACTAGAAACTTCAAGATAACTACAAGAAAGAACCTTGATAGGATTGGGTCATGGGAAGGGTATAAGGGCTGAATGTTACTTTTCTAAACTCCACTGCTGTCAAAATACAGTACAGGGTCATTCAAAGCAAATCAAATTAGATAAAATATTCTTACAAGATAAAAAATTCTAAATGACCACATCAGATGGTTAAGGAACAATTGAATCGAATCTTGTTCCCATCAAGCACCCCAAAATTTGGCAAACCGAAAAGGGACGTATTTTGCTGCAACACTGATGTCATTGAAACATCAGCAGTGTTGCCAAGATAAACAAAGTCCACGTGTTGACATTGAAGAAAAAACTAGCTTGATCTGGTGTCCCTAGGCACAAAAAATAGTTTTTAATTTTTTCGGAAGAAAGTATCTTAGGAACTTCGAAAGTTTGTTATTTTAAAAAACAAACAAACCTATAAACAATCTATTTTTTATCGAATGTAAGTAACTTTGAACATTTCAGAGAGACACCAGTTCAGGCTAGTTTTTTTTCTTCGATGTCAACATGTGGAGTTTGTTTATCTTGGCAACACTGCTAACGTTTCAGTGACATCACCAGTATCACAGCAAAATGTCCCTTTTCGGTGTGCCAGATTTTGGGGTGCTTGATGGGAACAAGATCCATTGAATCTCTCAAGTTGTTCTAATCACTCATCATGCAAAATAATTATATTAACCAAAATTGTGTCAAGAGGAATAGGAAAACACTGGGGACAAAAACAGGACACTTCACGCAGCTGGTATTAACAAATTGTGTGGAAGACTAATGGGAGCATAAAAATGTCTGGATGGAAGAATGGAGATGAAAATTCAGAAAAAGGGTGAACCACTTGTCAATCAGCAAGGAAAAAAGATTATGGCTCAAAATCAGTTCCAGAGAATTTTGATTTTTTTCCTTTTTCTCCAAAAGAAGGATGGTTTACAGAAACTATTTTAGAAGCAATAATTAGTCTTTTTCTTATGGTCAGAAGTTTAGATACGTTTCTATATAATATATACTTAGACATCTGACTAACAAAAAGAATGAAATTGGTAACATTCATGAGAAGTTAAATGCCAGTAAATTGATCACATTTCAAAATTTCAGACAAAAGCCAATAGTAAATGAGTTTTAGTTTCAAATTCTTATCCTTTTTGCTCAAAGTTACGGTTGGCCCACAATGTTCCTTCAGATGGACTGAACTTGAACAGCACACTTTGTCTACTTTTAAAATTCCATGCATATAAACCTTGTACAAAGCATCCAGAAAAGAGTTTGAATGAACAGGTTACTGGATTGATCAGGACTTCTATTGTGATCACTTACTTACTGGAACAACTATGCCATTTAGATGCTCAGCAGAGGATTTCAAGAACTGGTTTAGTCTATGCAAATACATATGTACAATGTTACTATTACATGTCTGTCATAATGTAAGTTTGAATTTGAGGCTAAGAGGCTATTTCTAATGGTAAACCTTACATTGAGTGACCAAGAATAAAAGGCAAGATTTGGAATGGTAAAAAGGCTAATAAAACCACATGTTTAATAACTTTCTGCTGTTTGCAAAGGCAGGATGAAAATTTGAAAATCTCTAAGGAACTGAATAAGGTAAATGCCAATATCTCATGGCAACAATGAAAACTGGAGCTGGATAATGAAAGTAAATGATTCAACTGTTAGAAATAAAGTGGACTAATCAAAAGTCTCTGGTGTTATGCCTAAAAGTGACCCATAGGGGAAAATATATAGAAAAAAATAATAAAGTGACAAAAGGAAATTCAACAGGCCAATCGAATCCAAGGGGGCCAACAAGGAACTTACCATTTGCAGAGAAGTTTTCAGCAAGAGAAGAAAAAAACCATTAGCAAGAATTTGTTGATAAAAGAAGATTTTTAACACAAAAATACAAAATAAATGAAAAGACTTGCTCAATGATATTAAACCTTAAAATGTTCTGAAACTAGATTTGGTAATTACAATAAAGAAAGTTTAGGTTAAAAAAGAAAAAAGAAGTCAGCTATAATCAGCAATAATAGTAGCTAAAAAGGGCATATTAGTACAATTCCATAGTGGAATCATCTGTTGATCTGTTTGAAATGTTTCATAAAAAGATTAATCTAATGAAACTAAAGAGAAATAACAGTCAGCAATAATTTTAAGTTGTTAAACACAAATTATTAACAACAATAAAAACTGTTCAAATTGTAAGGAGATTTTTGCTTTTATTCATTATTTATCTGGAACAAAAACTTATAAGGGTGAAGAGATTAGGTTGGGAAAATAAGATTTACTTTGCGTGTAAATGAATTTTAAAATGTATACCATCATGCACATTTCCCATGACAAATACAGGAGGCACCTGTAATTAAGAAGAGATGTGCAACATACAAAAGCTCCAGGTTTTTGCATCAACATCACGGCTACTCTGTGGACTACAGAACAATTGGGAAAAACACTGCCACACATGCCAAGGAAGAGTTTTGTTACCTTTTCTAATTGAAAGGATATCAAAACTATATCTGCTGAGTTTTGCAATATGCAACAATCCTATCAATACAGCAGAGATTTTTATTGTTTTAGACTTCTATAGAGAAACATTAGTGCCTTACACTATGAAAAAACAAAATGATACAGATTCCACACTTCTTTTCAGTGAACAAAGGCATTTTTTTTAATTTAAAAAAAAAAAAAAAAAAAAAAAAAAAAAAAAGAAAGTAATTTATCTTCATTGTATTTTCACCCAAAATGCAAACTTGATCCAAAATGTCAATAAAAGAAAGTAATGAACAGAACTCTACGTGGTCTTGGCTATAGCGGTTAGTGACTGACCCCAGTTCTAGAAAAGAAAGCTGCAGCAGCCAGCAGAGACAGTTTAGGGGGAAATGACATTGCTATGAAAAAAAAATAAAAAATAAATTTTTTAAATCAATAAAGACAGTTGATATACTTACTTCATCAGTTGATAACAGCTGAAAGATACAAACTAGTCATGAAAATCAGACATAAACAAGATCCCTGGTCTCATCAAGAAAATGATTCCACTTCAAGCTCTCTGCATCTACAAGATGGTTGTGCTTGTATTTAAGAACCTCTTGATAATTGCCAAGTATTTGAGTAGCAGAGGCTTTGGTAAAGACCTATGTTTCTACCATTAGTCACATTGGTAAAAATCATAGGCCTGGAAGTCACTATATAAACTTTTGTCAAGTCTTTTAGAAAAATGGTTTGAACTTTTTAGTACAGATGTTTTAGCAGCATTATTATAAGCTTTCAGTCAACAAATGACCATGCTATATTTAGGATACATTTTCAAATGTGGTGCCTTTCATGGTCTATACACTCAAATAACATACCCAATATTCACTGATCTTACTTACAATCTACTTACAACCAATTAATCTATCAGAATGACTGCAGTCCTTGTATCCTAATTGGCCACTACAACAATATCTTTCTTCATTATTTGTGTAGAAAGATTCACAATTCATTTTCTAAAAATACTTGTTTCTAAAATAACAATGATTCCCCTCCTTAAAACATTTTAATATCTTTCTCATTGAGCAGATAGAAATGTATAACATTCTGCTATGAATTTAATAAAGTATAACTTGCTTGGTGGCTGAGGTAGTTGCATAGTTTCTGCTGTGGTCAGAGATAGAGCCCAGGTGAAAGCCAGGATTCTGAATGTTTATTTTTAAGCCAAGCCCTTTCAGTAAATTCTTTTCCTTTTTGCCCTTGTGCCATACTAAACTGAGTAAATATTATGAATTTAACAAAGCCTTAAAAGAATTCTTGCAAAATATATCTTTCTACTAGGCACAATGCAAATGGAAAACATTTTAGTTAACAGATTTAGAGCAAGATCAGCATTATAAGATAAGATGCGTTAGTGAAGTGTTTCATCTAAGAACTTGAATCATAAGTTGCGATTTCAAGGAGCAAATTCCTAATTTCACAAGGTGATGCAATCAAGGTTAGACGAACACAAAATTGGGTAGGTTTTTTATAAACTACAGTCATGAGGAGGTTTATTCGTTAGAGAGTGTCAGGTAAAATGTAGAATGTGAGGAAGTTATCCATTGATCATGTAAAGAAAAGTGGCAAAAAGATTCTGATATTCGCTCAGATCTTGCTTTAGTATATATTTTTCAATCATAAGCACTAAAAATCTCAATTAAATATTCATAAGTATCCATACCACCAAATAATGGAAGCTATAACAGCTAAGTGAAATATTAAGATTAGTAATGAGTAAATAATTTTCCATAATTCCTAACACCCAAAACATAGTATATTCATATGCAATTATAATTTGGTATATATTTTAGGATTTAAACGAAAAGATTGCAGGAAAAGTAATATTTTGATGAAAGAAAAATCTTTTTGATAATTGCCAAATTAAAGACTGAAGATTCAAAATTATTCATTTTAACTTATGTACAAGGGTGGATCAATAGGTACATAACTATTAGCAGAATTTTCATTGTATAATGTTTGATCTATGTGAATTGACAAGGAAGGAGACTATATAGTAAGATAGTAAGTGTAAAGAATGTTTAAAAAAAAAAAAAAAAAAAATTAATGTATGTTTCTCTATTTTAAAAAAAATTAGAAATTCTCTAAATTTAATTTTTAACCTATTTTGCATCAAATCCTGATAGAGAATAAACATTACACTGATAGTCTGCAGAAAATGTGATTTATAAATGCATATTCAATTGGTTTTTATAGCTAAGAGAGAAAAATGAGAGAAACAGATCAACACAATTTCCTTCTCTCTACAAATACCAATATTTGACATTTAAGTTAATCTCTTCCCAATTACATATTATAAAGAAAGGCAATTTCTGTCTCAATTTCTGACAATAAGCATTTTAGAAAAATGTATAATTAAGAAACAAAATTTAAGTATTTTACCTAAACTGTAAATCTGACCATTATATGATTAAAAAGAAGATAGTGAATGCAAGTATAGAAATCTATGCCACTTTCCATAACCCCTCATAATTTTGCACTTATTCTCTCGTATCTAAAAGGATGATATTAAAAATATTATTTTAAATACTTTTATTAGAAAAGCAACTAGTATTAGACTAATTTCTGGTGTTTTATGTACAGTTAAAAAATTCACATAATCTTCAGATTAGACTTTGACTGAAATTAATTCACTACAAGTTCAACAATTTTATTTCTACCAATCTGCAAATGTTTCATTCAAAACTTATGAAGTTATACTTATTCTGCAAAATTATAAATTCTCACCACTAATCAAAAAACCTAATTTTGCAGCATTATTATCAACAATTTTAATAGTCTTGTAACAATTACATTGTGATATTTTCATTGGTCAATTCACCAGAACAACTAACCAATCATGAGAGAAAATTATTTCATTTGAATTATTACTTATTTTATTACAATAAATCAAAAGAATTGAAATATTAGAATATTACTTAGTTT
The DNA here is from genome assembly GCA_006491835.1 of Architeuthis dux. Classification (NCBI taxonomy): domain Eukaryota; kingdom Metazoa; phylum Mollusca; class Cephalopoda; order Oegopsida; family Architeuthidae; genus Architeuthis; species Architeuthis dux. The sequence continues at coordinate 16,955 of VCCN01006029.1, read as the reverse complement.
ATTTAAAATATTTAGGGGTCAAAATTAAGGGGGAATTCTTTTTTTTCAATTTTTAGGGATCAAAATCAAGGGGGAGGGAAGACATTTTTTCCACTTTTAGGGTGAAAATAAATGGGGAACTTATTTTCCAACTTTTATTGTATTCAGGCGAAAAGATTTTCTTTCACTTTTAAGAGTCAAATTGAGGAGAAACTTTTCCCTTTAAGGGTTAAAATTGTGTGTGTCCTAAAATAATTTTACCCTTACTTTTGACACCTTAAAGGGGAAAATACCCTTTAAGGTGTCAAAAGTAAGGGTAAAATTATTTTAGGACCTTATAAAACCTTGTAAAATAATTTTACTCTTACTTTTGACACCTTAAAGGGTATTTTCTCCCATGCATGTTTTAAGCAAGTCAATGTTTGAAAATTCAGAAACTTCAAATTTTCACAATGTAAATATAATACTAAACTGGACCTTACTTTGTGTCCTTCTGCAAATCTTTGTGGGGTCAATAAGATGGTAAGAAGAGAGAGGAGAAAAGTTGGGTAGTGTCTGAGGGGGTAAGGAAAGGGAATGAGATAATTGATAATCTTAGTTATCAACACCCGTGGAATTTTCACTAGTTATTGTTATTCAGAAGTAAAATAAAAGTCACAATCTAATCAACTTTGGTGGTTTCTATTTTCATTCAACCTGTTGTCTGCTAGTATCAAGAAAAAGTAGATGGTATCTATTTTTTGACTGTCCTAACAAACTTTATCCCAAGCCATCTTTAAACATTTCATTGGTTAAATCTGCATTTGAATGTATGAATACCCATTGCATTGAAACTTGTACAACTGAACCAGATTATAGCTACTGCAACTACCACAGCATCACTCACTTGTCTTAATATAAAACTTTTGGCCAATGACAACGAGCTACAAAAAATGATATAGTGAACATTTGTGGGTAGGTGCTTGTTTGAGAAGGCATTTACCAAGACATAAAATAATTTTAGTAAGCAACTTAGAATTAGAAGCTATTTTGTCATCTATGTTTGCCAATGTTTAGATTACAACAGAGCATAGGTATTTAAATTTTAGGCAAGACTTATTGTTTCAACCAATTTCTATCAACCATTTGGAAAATTTGAAATACTCAAGGAGGTATAAATAATAATAGTGGAATTCAAAGATAGAGCAGGTGTCATGGGAAGAAAAAAGTTGAAAGAAAAGTTACTCACCCGGTCAAGTTCCAAGATATCATTGCAAAGGCTCAGCCATATTAGTTTAATATGAACCATTCCTTTCTTCACATCTTCCAAAGGCAGCCACTGTAGAAAAATAAATAAGAATTAAGTTAAAATCAGACATTATTTACAGTAGAGTTCTAATAATATATTTTTAGAGTAGAATCAAACTTCCAAAAATATTCTCTTTAAAATGGAAAAGGTAGGATGAAAATAAATATTGTATATATTATGAACTAAATATTGACTTTAATACTCTTAATATATCAGTTCAATATACAAGGCGTTTTAATGTCAAATACACATACATCTAATAACCAAACTGACAAAAACAAAAAATTAACAATAGAAATTAATTTTAACCATCTGATGACAAAAGAGATTAAATGACAATTATCTTCTATAATGTTAAAAAGCCTAAGAATGGAAAAGTCTTTAACAAATGGAAAGATTTGAAAATTTAAAATCTTATAATAATAATACATTCAGAGACTAAAACTTGATTTTTGTGCATTCCAACTTACAGAGTCCATCATTCCTTTTTTTGATACAGGTTCAAGTTCAAGGCTTACACTAGAGAGAGGTGAAAACAAAAATAAAATAAATTATTAAAAAGAAGCTGGGAATCAAAATGTGTGAACTTCAGAAAGACAGGTAAATCCTTTAATGAGGAATTAGAAAGACTAGATTTAAAACCATTGTAAATTCAAAGCATAAAACCTTTTCTACAAAAACAACTGATAAGAAAGGCAAATGGACATCTAACCTTCCAAGTTCATCATCTTTACTGCCAGGATCTTCATCTAACACTTCAATATCCATAAACTGCCCACTTTTCTCATCAATAATTGCCTGTAACAAATAAAAACAATATGGGATTTTTCAAAAAAACATCTAGATTCTCCAGATATATACCTAAAATTTAGAAAATATA
>VCCN01006028.1:275660-291876 GCA_006491835.1 Architeuthis dux | reverse complement strand
GAACAAAATAAAGAAAGTAAAGAAAGAGAAGATTATCGTTAAAAGAAAAGTTTTTGTTAAATGTAAAAGGAAATCAAAGCCAGGAAAAAGGAAGGAAGGAAGGAAATTAAAGAAAATAAAGAGGAGGAGAAAAGGAAAGGAGACAACAAAGAAGTTAATTGGAAGAAGAATAAAAAGAGAGGAAAGGAACAAAAGAAGCAAGAAGTGAAAGAAGACAACAGACGTACCTAAGAGAGGGGGGATATAAAGATGTTTAAAGAAAGAAAGAAAGTTAATAGTGACGTCCTAGAAAGAAAGAAAGAAAGAAAGAAAGAAAGAAAGAAAGAAAGACGGAAATAAAGACAGAAAGAAAAAAAAGAAAGGTTTTTAAGAAGAGACTAAGTTAATAGTGGCTTACTAGAAGAAAGAGACAAAGGAAGAGACAACGTCACTAGTAGCTCCCTAAAATATGAGGAAGAAAGAAAGAAAGAAAAATGAATCAAGGAAAGCAATTATAACACAAATCAGAAAGAATTCTTTTTTCTAACACAACAGAAAATCAAAATGGCTGACGGATTGAGCGGATGTAATGGGAAATGAAACCTAATCAAAGTTGGCGCTGCATTTAGAACACGGCAACTGAGGAGCTGTTCCTGTGGAAGTTAATGGGTTAAAATGTATCTTTCTGTTTTGCCTTCTAATGCCTATCAACTCGGTCCACAATCGATTTAGCATTTCTGTTTATGGGAGCCAAATGACGACATAAATAGATTAGGTCTTTTTTTTTTTTTTTGCCTCTTCGTTTTTGACATATTGGCTCGAGGGTGAGGATCAATACTGATTTAGCCTATCCAGTTCAAACAAATATGGGGGCAAAAACCGTAATAGCGATTTACTTACGTCAGTTGTTTATTGGATGAGGTGTGTTGTGGAAAATTACAGCCAAATGTAGTAAGAGTCGATAAATAATGATTGAATTTTGTTTGCGAGACAACGGAAGCCACAGGGCAGCTCAATAGTATAAGAATATAGAGAGCAGCGGTAAGTGGTGTTGCCAGATTAGATACTGTCAACAAAAACTGTCAACAAAAACTGTCACCAGAACCTTCAACATAGGTTTTCATTCAGTTTGGCTGGCTATGTATCTATCACGCATACAGGCCGCACCCATGGAGCTAGAGGACTGGAAATGTAAACATGTACGCCTTATTATGTCTAGAAAAAACGTTTTTTGTTGTTTTTTTTTAATTCTACCCTCAATAGGTTTTCAATGGGGGGTTCAATTTAGAACGTAGGTTTATGCTAAATTCATCACTTAGTTTGTGTCCGGCAGCATTCACGTTTGAAGTGATCACCGCACAACAAACGGTAAGTTCTTCATTGATCACCCCCAACACGGCATGCTTTCTAACGACGTTGGTCATATGACGGTTTCTTTTGAGTGATTAACTAGTCCTGTTTATGTTTATGTTTATATCAAAAATTGATTTTTAAAAATATTTAAAAACACCTAGAAACATCTAGATTCTCCAGATTTATATCTAAAATCTAGGAAATATTGGGTTGTGCAGACAGTAATGGTGTTTTTCAAGGATCAAAGATTAAAATGAAAACGAAAAAGGTGATAGATAACAGGTTTAATGAAAGTAGTTCCCATATGTTCCCATAGTTCCCATAGTTCCCATAGTTCACCTTCACAAGGTTATTTATGCCCTTACAGTAAAAATTAATATCCCTAGACCCAATAAACTCCTTAAAAGCCTCTCCTCTGCAGCTGCTTGGTTTTGAACTGTTTATGCCTCTTAAACTTAAAAAATGAAAATCTGTAGGAGAAAGGTCAGGTGAATAAGGTGGCTGAGGCAGAACTTTGATTCCAAAATCGTTTAATTTTGTAAGTGTCACTTTTAACCATAGACGTACGATTGGTTTTTTATATTCACGTAAGACTATTCTCGGAGATTAGTCTACAGCAACAGTACGTGAAGATATCAGTGGATTATTTTGAAAACTAAAATTAGTAAACCCTTAAAGGCCAAAGGGTGTCTGGGATATCATAAAAAGCATTAGAAAGCTCAAATGGCAATGGGCAGACCATGTTTCAAGAATGCCAGACAACCACTGGACACCACGACGCACATTTGATCCCCGAGATCATATGCGAGACTGTGGTCGGCAAAAAATAAGATGGCGTGGGGATTTAGAGAAATTCAGAAGGTATTGGCTCTGTGACGCTCGGGAAGGGAGGGAACCGGCGGATCTTTGGGAAAGGACTTTAAAAGTCCACCCTTAGTAAATATTAGGTTATCCAGAAAGTAATGTCGTTTTTCAAGTATCAAATATTACAATGAAAAAGGAAAATAGGTGATAGATAACAGGTTTAATGAAAGTAGTTCCCAAATGATTGAATAGACCTTTGCCAACGTTTAACCAGGTTATTTATGCCCTTATAGTAACAAATCAATATCCCTAGACCCAATAAACTCCCTAAAAGCATCTCCTCTTCAGCTGCTTGGTTTTGAACTGTTTATTCGTCATAAGCTTGTCAAGATGTTTGACAAAATGAAAATATGTAGGAGAAAGGTCAAGAGAATGAGGTGGCTGAGGCAGAACTTTGATTCCAAAATCGTTTAACTTCGTTAAGTGTCATTTTTGACAGCGGGTTGGACAGATCAGATTTGTTTGGCCTTCCATGTGGAACCCATCTATCCATTTTGTTTCCCATTGCAAGTAAATGTGTAGATACGCTTAATTTGTTTGTTCCCACTATTCCTACGAGTTTACGGACCGATGATCGAGTGTCTGCCTCTACTGCTTCCCTAATTGAATTGTCCTCAAAGGATCGCTTCTTTCCTAGACGTTCGAGATCATTAAGACTCTCATCTCCTCACCGATTCGAAACGAGCGCTGTACCGTGCGAACAGGAACTAATCCTTATCCAAATGCTTGGTTGATGCCTCGTGCAGTTTCCGATGCTTTCTTCCCAATTCTGTACTCATTAAGAAAAGATTATACGAAAGTCCTCTTTGTACATGCCGTGTTAGGGACTGATAACTCCTATCTGATAAATGTGAAAACTTGTAAATGAACATCTGCTCAATATAAAATAACATGTTAGACTCTATTTGTATCAGGCATATTGCTTTGCTTTTTTAAATTAAAAAAAGACGCCATTACTTGCTGGACTATCTAATACAGTATTGCTCATAAATAAGTACCACTATGTTATAGACATTTTCTTCTAAACCAAATATAGCAGAATTTTATTATTTCTAGTATAACATTACACAATCAAAACTGATATTATCAGGTATTATGTATGACCAAACTCTACAGCATTGAAACTCTGTTGCCAAATATATTTGTGTTGTACTCATCTTTGGATGGCATCATATTCATATTTTTGGTAACAGGGTTTCAATGCTGTAGAGTTTGGTCATAAATAGTGCCTGTTAATATCTGTTTTGATTGTGAAATGTTCCACTAGAAATAATAAAATTGGTTTAGAAGACATTTTTCTATTAAAAAGTGGTAGGGGTTTACTTATTTATGAGCGATACTGTATATAATATATTATTAATAGATTAAATGTAACTTTAATCGTCAACATTTACTTTATTAAAATATAACTGATTTTATTAAAAATGTTACTTATTTTATTAAAAATCATCTAAATATTTCTATTTAGATGATTTTTAATAAAATAAGTAACATTTTAGTCCAAAAACATCTAGATCTAGATGAGAAACATTTAAATAGGCAGCACTTAATAGGCCACAAGTAATTTGTCTACTTTAATTAAAACATTTTTGTGAATAGATGTTATAAGAATAAGAATAAAGGTACTAATTAATAATAATAGTATACTATTATTCTGCCTGTTTGTGTGCACGACCGTTAAACTATCCGATTATTATTATTCATTCCCACATATCTTTCATCCTTTTTCTTCTTCTCCATCCACCCTTGAAATATAACGAATAAGGGTAAGAATGGAAGAGGGTGCCTATGCTTGAATGGAGGCAAAAGGGACTCAACCTTCACTATAATTGTTCATTCACTCATTGAACATTTCAACTCAAATACATTATAATGTATTTGAGTCAAAAAATGTTTCAATATTTCTTTTGATATTTGTATTTTTCAATAGTTATTTAAACCGACTCATTTGTTCTAGTATTCAATTGTTTTAGGATCACTTAAAAAGGTAAATAAATAGCACTTTTCTTTGCAGCTGACACGGCTGGTGAAAAATATTGCCAATAAATAAAGATTAAAGAATTATTAAAAAATAACTTTGGAAATAAATATAAAGAGCCTGAATTCAAAATAATTTACACTTCTTACAATATAGGGGGTATAGGGGGAACCGGGGCACAGTGGATCAGAAAGATTTGATCGTAGTTAGAAGCTAATTTTATTAACATACTGACTGTGAAATAGGTTATATAAAGATAAGAAAGTAATATCTCTCTAAGTTAGCGGCTGCCAGGCACTTTTCTTTTTCTGATCCACTGTGCCCGAGCCCTAGTACACGGGGGCATAGTGAATCAGCATAAGGGGCACAGTGAATCAACATAAGATTGAATGATATAAGAAGTCTTTGAGTGAAACCAACTACACATTTCATGAAAGTATTGTTGAAGAGTCGTCTAGGCTTTAAAAAGGGATCATAAAAATCTCTCAAACATTCATTGGCAAAAGTTAGGCACAGGAACTAGAAAGTACTCAGAGATCCACATGGATCCGCCCAAAGATTTAATCACATCTTCCACAAAGGTTCGTAAAAATTCATTGAAAACCTTTGCATATACAGATGAAAAAGTGGAATAATACCTCTCGATCAAAATAAAATTCTTGTATCCGCCCAAAGATTTAGCCACCTCTTCCTTACACCATCGCCCATCATGTTATTGAAATCCATTGAGTACTTTTGGAGATATCATGTGGGCAGAAGTGATCCACTGTTCCCTGATTCACTGTGCACCACACATACCATTGAGATAGATGATATCTCTCTAAAGCGGAAGTACAGTGATTGCAGTTTGGACAATAAATAATACAATCTTAATTTCACCTCTGTTAGCCCAATTAGAAAATTCAGAATAGTTGTGGTTCTATAATGAAAGTAAGAGTACTTCTGAATCTTAATTTTTGTTAGAATTAGGTCCTTTAGCTTGCACACTGTACAGCAATGCTCAAGCAGGCAAGTCTTTCACAAAAAAGATGGTAGGTGTGTTGACTTGAGAAGAAGTAGCAGCCTTACTGTTGTGTATTTGCGTTTTTAGAAAAACATCATGATTCACTGTACCCCGGTTTCTCTTACATAGGTATCTAATTTAACCGCTTATTACCATATTTTGATTGTGGCAACCTTGTTTTGATTAAATCAAATTTTGACTAAATTAAAACTACGTATTTAATTATTTTGTACGTGACACCTTTACATCACAATCGGTGATACACCAAAATGTCGGTCCCAGAAAACGTTATTGTGCCAAAACATTGATAAAAAAGTAAGTACATTGCCCTTACGCTGGCTACGGCACCCGGTCCGGGTTTCACATATCACAAGTTTCTCGGCTAGACTTCGAAGTCTTCGAGGTTTGCGATATGTGAAATAGACTTAGAGGCGACAAGCACCCGAAGTGGCGTCACTCACACCATTTTCGCGTTAATTTACGCCTAGCTGGGTTGGGAGAGAAGAGATGTCTGCATGCCTTTCCCAAGGGCAATAGTGCGAAGTGAACACAGTCGGAGCTTGAACTAGGCTCGCCCATTCCATTTCCCGTATTGTTAACCGCTTGGCCACCGACCCTTCCAAGCATTGATAAACACTTGTATTTCTCTTCCTGCTCGACAGAAAAAAAAGTCATTTTTGGACAAGATAGTCACTGGCGATGAAAAATGGATTTATAACAAGAACCGAAAATAAAGATAATCGTGGATAGATCCAGGGCGGCCTTCAGAATTTCAACTTAAACGGAATATACTGTGTAAAAATGTTTTGTCTGGGATTCAAAAGTAATTCTCCACTACAAATTGCTGAAATCTGGACAAAATTGTTACAGTGAGAAATTTGCTCGTTTGAATGTATCATTGGAACAGAAAAGAAGAACATCGGCGATTTTGCTTCGTGACAACTCCCGTCCTCATGTTGCCTTTGTGACGCAGCAAACCATCATGTGCTGGGATGGGTAGCTCGTCCACATACGGCGTGTTCTTCATAACTGTCACTTCCAGGTTATCACTTTTTCGCTCTATGCAGCATTCCTTGTCTGGTGAGTGGTTCCAATAATTTTAAGACATCAAAACATTCCGCGAAAAATTGATCGAATCAAAACCAGAATTGTTCTTTTATGGTGGAATACACAATTTAGCTGAAAGGTGGGGTAAGGTCATAGAAAGTCTGAAAACACTCAAGTCTACGCTCCCACTTCACAGTCAACGAAGGATGAGATAGACAACTTCCATACTCCAAGATACCAACAATAATTCAACATCATTATGGGAGACTTCAACCATCGGCAAGTTCGGATATAAAATACGGAGCGAAAGAGGTGAAGATCTCGTTAACTTTGCAACGGCGAACGGGTTCAAAATCATGAACAGCTTCTTCAAGAAGAAACCCAATAGAAAATGGACTCTCTCTATGCAACATTCGCGAAACCAAAAACGAAATCGACTATATTCTAGCAGATAAAAGCGACACTATCAATGATATTCAGGTCCTAAATCAAGTCAATGTAGGAAGAAACCACAGAGTGGTAAGATGTAAAATTCAAATTAACACCAAGAAGAATGTTCCGCACTAAATTGCAACTACTTAGCGTACATAATGAGATCACCCGATCCTTCAAGCTCGAACTGAAAAACAGATATGAACTTCTCACCGAACCACCAGAGAACATCATCGACAAAATAACAACCTCTCTAATTGAAGCTGCAAATATGTTTAAGCCAAAGAGCAAACAGACCACTAGTAAACTCTCAGAAGAAACCAAGAATCTCATGGGAAAACGTAGAAATCTCAAGCCACCGACAACAACAACAACAAGAGAGATTATTGAAGTAACTGAACTAAACAAAACCATCCAAAAGAACCGAGGAGAAGTTAAAAGAAGATACATGACAGCAATCAATCGAAAAGATTCTTGAAAAAGGTAGGTGTGCTCGATGAAAATGGAGACATAACAACTGATAGGGACTGAATTGTCGAACGCGCCCAAGAATTCTACAAAAACCTCTATTCCTCCAAACAAGGGACACAGAACATTGAACAAGATACAAAAGTCGCGAATAACCAGTTCGAAGAAGCTACTCCATGGGAGGTGAAGAAAGTCATCAAACAATCAAAAAGGGAAAGGCACCTGGATCAGATAACATCACCATCGACCTACTCATAAAAGCTGGTAAAGCCATCACTAGGAAACTAGCCCATCTATTCAACTTATGCCTTGAACAGAGTAAAGTCCAAGAAGATTGGAACACTGCAATCATAATGCGGTTATATAAAACAGTTACACAACTACAGGTCAATAAGCCTACTCAACTGTATCTACAAACTTTTTACCAAAGTGATCACCAACCGAATCACCAAACCGCTAGATAAATATCAACCACGGGAACAGGCTGACTTCAGAAGAAGCTACTGGACCATTGACCATCTCCATACGGTAAATCAACTAAAAGAGAAAGCAGCAGAATGTAAAATGCCACTTGCTGTAGCATTTGTTGACTTCCAGAAGGTCTTCGACTCACTGGAAATACCCAAGGTCATTGATGCTATCATACAACAAGGCATAGACCCCGCATATGCCAGAGTCTTGCAACATATCTACCGACACAGCACTCCCTTTATCAGGTTACATAAAGTCTCTGAGCCCTTTCAGCTCGAAAAAGGGATGAGACAAGGCGACACCAGCAAACGCAAACTCTTCACAGCCTGCCTCGAAATGATCTTCTGAAATCTTGACTGGGCAAATACAGGAATTAGAATAGACGGCGAATACCCGAGTAACCTCAGATTAGCAGACGACATCGTCCTTTTTGCTGAGAATCTTCATGATCTCCAAATAATGATAGACGAACTGAATGAAGAAAGCAAGAAAGTTGATCTTCACATGAACTTCAGTAAAACAAAGGTCATGTACAACAAACATGTTGAGGAGGACAAGGACACAACGATAAAAATCGAAAACGGAGAGCTGAAGAAAGTGAACCACTATATCTACCTAGGACAACGAATCTCTATGAAATCCTCAAAATAAGAAGAAATTAAGCGAAAAGTCACTCTAGGTTGGCAAGCTTTCGGAAGAGCAAGAACTTCAAGAACAAGAAGATCCCATTAGTTTTAAAAAGAAGGGTATTACAACCAATGCATCCTCCCGATAGTCACCTATGGAGCTGAAACATGGAAGCTAACCAAAAGATTTACCCTCAAACTGAGAACCATGCAACGCATGAAAAGGATTATGCTCAATATCACATGGAGAGATCACAAGACAGCACAGTATATTAGATTTAAAAAACAGGAGTCAGAGATATCATATAATTCATTAAAAAACTTAAATGGCAATGGGCTGGTCATGTTGCAAGAATGTCTGGAACCGCTGGACATCATAACTAACAACGTGGACTCCTAGAGACCATATGCGAAACTGTGGCCGGCAAAAAATAAGATGACGTGCTGAACTAAACAAATTCAGAAAGGATTGACTCCAGTGTAAAGTCCCATGATAGAGAGATCTGGTGAATGGGAGCCGGCAGATTCACCGATAACGATTCAACGACAACACTTTACCGATAACAATTTCCTGATAACAATCTAACGAGATATACAAATTACCGAGAAGATCAAAATGAAATAAAATTATAACATAAAACAAAATAAACAAACATTTTTGTTTTTATTTACGCTAAAAAAGTTAAGATACCTGAACTTCAAGGGGTATGTTTGCAGTTTAAACAAAACAGGTTTTCATCAGTTGATTTTTCATGTCGTAGTTCAGCGTTATTTCTATATTTAAATGTTTTTAATTTAATTTTAGATATTTATACTTACTTTTTTGATGATGAAGTATTGTAAATCTTTAATTTTTGACTATTTACTATTTACCTTCATATTAATTTTTTAGTTGCTTTTTTTTAAATCAGAAATTAAGATGAAGGTAAATTATTTTATGTATTGTTATGATGTGTTCTTTATAAAAAGTTAATATACATAAAGCTTAAGGGGTATCTTTCCAGTTTAAACAGGTTTTTGTCAGTTGATTTTTCACGTTGTAGTTCAGTGTCATTTCTATACTTAAATGTTTTTAATTTAATATTTATACTTACTTTTTTGATGATTTTTGCACAACAAACGTGAAAAACATCTGTTTAAACTGCATGATACCCAATAAGTTGCAGGTGTAAGTTATATAGATGATAATAAAGGTTTTAAACATAAATTTCACAAATAAACATTTTTATTTACGCTAAAAAGTTAAAATACATGAAATTTAGTTTCAGAGTTATAGATAAAGGGTTTTTTTTAATTCACAAACCAACAATTTTATTTAAACTGGAAAAATTAAAAGACTTAAAGTTTTACAGATAATAATAAAGGTTTATTTCACAAACAAACAATTTTATTTACAGTACACAAAAATGTTTAAAAAGACTTAAAATTTAAGTTACAGGTTTGGTATATGTTTATTTAAAAAGCAAGGTTATGAGCGATTGCTAAATCTTTTAATATATTTTCGTTCCAGTAAATTCTTAACCTTTTTGTAGTTTTAAAGATCTCGATAAATGATATATCTCGGTAAATTGAATCTCGATGAATTTTACACCTCTATAAATGTCGGTAATTTGCTGTCGGTAACTTGTTGTCGGTGAATATTCCATGAATCTAGGGGAAGGTCTATGTCCAACGACGGCCGCTAAAATGATGATGATGATGATGATGATGATGATGATGATGATGATGATGATGATGATGATGATGATGATGATGATGATGATGATGGAGGTGTGAGGCGGTTGAGCGGGTAACTGCACAGAGAATGGAATTGGCGAGCCGGATTCAAACTCCGACAGTTCACTTCGCACCAATGCCTTTGGGAAATTAATCCAACTCCCCCCCACACACACACCCAGCTATGAGTAACAGAGCGCAGGGTGAAGTGAGTGACGCCACTTTGGGTGTCTGTCGCTTCTAAATCTAATTGACATATCGCAAACGGGCTGAAGCCTTAGCGTAAGGGCATTACTTACTTAATAATGATGATATAAATGCCTATGAAGAAAGGATGCTTTCAATAAATGCTGGAAACTTTTATATCAATCTAATATAATAGAAGAATAGGACTGCTGAAAATAATAATTCAGTTTGAGTACCCCTTATCCGAAAATCGGAAACTTTTTAAAAGCCAATATGACGTCACTGTAGTATGATTCAAAGACGAGAGACGAGGCCGATTTCCCAGGCATTTAACTCATTCTTGATTACAGTAAAAGCTTGGTTATCTTTGTTTAACTTTTTAGAAATGTAAAACTAAATTTACATCACAAATGGCGCAAGACGAAACAAGTCCCAATCAAAACAAATTATTGTCACCGCCAGACCAACATGCATTAATCATTGTATTGTTTGCTTATTCTCTCATCTGTACAAAGATATTGTTGAACATGTCAAAAAACGGCTGCAGATACCGCTATGAGTAACAGTGATAAGAAAAAGAGAAAGCATGTATATTTATCTATAGCAAAGAGAGTCAAGCTATTGGAGAAACTGGACAGAGGTGTGTGATATCTCATTATGTATAGTACAGACCGAAATTTTCCAAAACCGAAAACTTTTTTATATGCCAACGGGACTTCACCACAAGTTGAAAATTCCACACCTGACCTCATTGTAGTATGATACAAAGACGAGAGACGAGGCCTATTTCCGAGGCATTTAACCCATTCTGACTACAGTGAAATCTTGGTTATCATTAGAAACGTAAAACTATATTTACATCACAAACGGTTAGAGACGAAACAAATCCCAATCAAAACAAATTATTGTCAACGCGTGATTACATGCATTAATCCTTTGCTGCTTCTCTCATCTGTACAAAGATATTGTTGAAAATGTCACAAGAGGCTGCAGATACCTCTATCAGTGATAAGAAAAATAGAAAGCGTTTATGTCTATCTATAGCACAGAAACTCAAGCTATTGGATAACCTAGACATGGGGTCTCAAACAAGCGGCCCGCGGGCTGTATGCTGCCCTCAAACTACTTTTCTATGGCCCGCGGCAGAACCATTTTCGTGACCAATATTTTCCTAAAACTTGTCCCTCGCCCATTCCATACTCTTGCAGCAGCAGCAGTATTAAGCTTGACCTGCCAACCTAATGCAAACAGACAGTCAATCACCTTAAAGATCAGCCAGGGTCTGACCATGTTTCTCTCCAGGGAAGGGTAGAATTCAAGATCAAAAGCTGAAAAGTTGATATGTATCCATCTCTATATACATTTAAAAAACATTCTTATAAGAACATTAGTGAAATCTGAAATGCTGGCTCATACACATATCATTACATCGGCTTGTTTCAAAGACCTATTGTGGTGGAGAGGTGACTGAGATGATAAACTAAACCTAAACTAACTCGCACAACAGAACATGGGGAATTTCTTTTTTTGAGAAGGAATAGACAACTAACACACACAAATAGAAAATCATGCAAAATGTTTGAGAGCGGATTGTTAAATAAACAGAATTTTCGAAGAAAAGAACGTGTTTTTTGGTCAACCACATAATTGAAATTAAAAAAATATCGACAATGTCAAAGAAAAGGAGAATTGCCGAGGAGAACCAGAGTTTTCAAGAAAAAGTAGGAATATTTGTATTTTGTAACAGAGGTAAAGGATAAAGTACTATGCTTGATATGTCTGCATAATGTTTCAGTACGAAAAGAGATACGGAGACATTAATAAACAACACACAGTGATCAGTATAACGCATTAACTGGAAAGATAAGAGAAGAAAAGGTAGAGCGGCTTAAGACTCTTTCGAAGCAACAGCAACTTTTTTTCATCTTGAACCAAACAAATGAAAACGCCGTAAGAGCAAGTTTTGGAAAATCATCACGACCATTGACTGAAGGTAATTTTTTTATCAAAGACTGTCTTTTAAAAGCTAGTGAAATTCTGTCCCGAGAAAAGGAAAATGTTTGAACGCATTAGCTTGTCACCTAATACTGTTTCCAGCCGTATCACTGATTTAGCAAGCAATTCATACCACCAATTGGCTACCACTGCTCAAGATTTTGAAAGATTTCCTATCTCACTTGATGAAAGTACAGGCATTACACAACAGGTATTGCTTACTGCGCTGTCTTTATCATAGGAGTTGACAAAAACTTCAATGTCACTGAAGAATTATTGGATTTACCATCTATGAAGGGAACAGTGACCGGGCGAAATATATTTAGTGAACTAGAAAAGGGCGTGCAGGATTGAATTGGATAAAACTCGTGTCAGTGGCAACAGACGATGCACCTGCAATGTTCTCTGAAAAGGTAGATTTAGTAGGACTTCTCAAAGAAAAGCTGAACAGTCTTGGTGTGCCCATCTCTGCTATCCATTGCATTCTGCACCAAGAGGCAATGTGTGGGAAAAGGCTGCAGATGGAAAACATTATGGATGTGGTTGTGAAAGCCATCAATTTTATACGGGCTAAGAGCTCTCAACCATCGACAGTTCATTTCATTTATTATCCACCATGGATAGTGAATATGAAAGCTTCTGTGTCATTCTGAAGTGAGGTGGCTCAGAGGATATTTGCTTTGAGAGAAGAAATTGGATTGTTCTTGGCAATAAAAGGTAAAGATGTTCCCGAGTTAAGTGATCCAATCTTTGTTTCTAAGTTTGCATTTCTCACCATCTAACTGACCATCTTCACGTTCTAAACTTGAAGCTCCAGGCCCAAAGCAAGTTATAACAATGATGTACGACAGCGTGAAGTCTTTCAAATGTACATTTTTGTTGTGGGCAAAGCAGCTTGAAAGAATATGCAGATATAATTTTAAAACTGCATGCAGAGTTTGACCGGCGTTTTCAAGACTTTTTATCATTAGAAAGGCAATTTATGCTTTTTGCTACTCCACTGACTGTGGATGTTGATACTGTGGGATTTCAGATGGAGTTGGTGGAACTTCAGTGCGATACCATACTGAAGCAGAAATATGCAGAGGTTGGTGTTTCTGATTCCGACCAGTTCTTTCAAAGTGAGAGATTTCCCAAATTGTTTGCCTCATCTTTGGTAGTTTTTCTCAACAATGAAAATAAATAAATCTGAGTTGCACTCAAGACTAACTGATGAACAATCTGTGTTGAGGCTGGCTAATTTACGCGATTTGAAGCCGAACATAGAATCCCTGGTTGCTGCAAAATGTTGCCAGAAATCATCTTCAACATGAACTGGTTGGGATCAAATGAAGGTAATTAGAACTCTATTTAACCTTACAATGGCCCTTTTGTGTCCTTGAGTTTGAGACCCTTGACAAAGGTGTGATATTTCATTATGTATATCCAAATATTCCAAAATCAAAAAGAATCCAAATTCCGAGACACTTCTGGTCCCACACATTTCGGATACGGGGTATTCAACCTGTAATATGCTGCAAATAAATTAAAGTAAAGAGATATGCCATTATTTTTAACACTTTGCGTTATAACTAAATATATAAATGAAACATAATTCTCACCGATTATGTCATTACCAGATAGACTTTCAATACGCCAAGCATACGTACTCTTTATAAGACTTTCTGTCTCTTTATGTGCCATGTCCCTCAGGGCGTGGGCGATCATAGCTCTCCCCAAGCCCCTTCCTTTTGTTGCTTTCAGCAATAGTTTCTCTCCTTGCCGGGCGAGGAATCAGTTTCGAAGGATCTGACCCCCTTCACGCCGTTGTCTAATATCTGTAAACTGTGCAATGACATGATTGTTCTTGAGAGTGATAGTCGAGTAGATGCCCGTTGCCTTCTCCGCGTTGTCGTTTTTAATTATCGAGACGCCATCTCTAGTTGGCTGACCGTTGACTCTTGGAGGTCATCCGCACTTTAATATGTCTTACTAGAAGACGTCAACCAAAACTGTCAGCATAGGTTTCTTCAGTTTGTATGTTGGTCTGGCTGGCTGTCTATCTATGTACAGTATCACCCATAAGTACACCCCTACAACTTTTTAATAGAAAGTTAATTGTCTTCTATTATTTATGACCAAGCTCTACAGCATTGAAACTTTTGTGGTGGTGTACTCATCTTTGTTTGGCAACAGAGTTTCAATGCTGTAGAGTTTGGTCATAAATAATACCTGATAATATCCGTTTTGACTGTGTAATGTTCCACTAGAAATAATAAAATCCTGCTATGTTTGTTTTAGAAGACAATTAGCTTTCTATTGAAAAGCGGTAGGAGTGTACTTATTTATGGGAGATACTGTATGTATGTATCACGCGTACAGGCCGCACCAATGGAGCTAGAGGGCTGAACATTTAAATGAAATAAATAAACATTTTTTTGTTTTTTGAAAACCGTAATTAGATCTTTAGTGGGATGTTCAATTTGCAATATGTGTTTATGCTAAATTGATCCCTTAGTTTATGTCCGGCAGCATTCACGCTTGTTTTTGTTTTTTATTGAAAATGCAGACTTTTTTAGTGACAACAAAAGGAGCGAGGAGTAATTTATTCATTGATCATACCTTTTTCCAATTGTTTAATTGATTACCCCCAACACGGCATGCTGCCAAAAGACGTTGATCAAGTGACGGTTTCTATTGAGACCAGACCTGTTTTTATTCCTACTGGGTTGCTAACCACCATCCTCATCCACACGGAATGGGGGAGCCGACCATCCGGGACAGGTAGTACTGGTTTACATGGCACCAGTAGCAAGCGAACCGATCACCGTGCTCAAAGACTTTAAAAATGGTACTAAATGCCTCTCTGCTAAGTATTCAGCATAAAGAGTAGGGTTGAAGAAGCCTGGAGAGGGATGGGTTCCGTCAGGCTATCTCGCCCAAGATTCAATACTGATAGGCGCCCCTACAACACGGGACTGGTTAGTCAGTCAATTGAAACCGTCACGTGACCAACCTCTTTTGGCAGCATGCCGTGTTGGGGTGATCATTTAAAAAATTGGGAAAAGGGGTGATCAATGAATAAGTTACTTCGCTCGCTTTTGTTGGGTAGTGATCACTAAAAAAAAGTCTGAATTTTCAAAAGAAAACAAGCTTGAATACTACCGGACACAAACTAAGGGACAAATCTAGCATAAACTTCATTGCAAATTGAACCCCCCACAAAAAACTAGGGGGAATTTTTAAAAAACAAGAACACGTTGTTTTTTTTTCTAGACATAATAAGGAGTAAATGTTTAAATTTTCAGCCCTCTAACTCCATTGGCACGGCCTGTATGCGTGATAGATATATAGCCAGCCAACTTAAAACACTTAAAAACTGAAGAAACCTATGTTGACAGTTTTCGTGACCGTTTTGGTTGACGGTTTCTAATATTATACTCCAGCGTTTGTTCGTACTATTGAACTCATTGTTTATGTTGGTTGTGTTGTTACCACAATGTTCCGATCAATGTTATTGGTTGATTGATTCTCATGAACAATGCTATGCCTCATAAAATGCTATGCCATCCCACGGGGGTCAGATTTATCTTATTAATCACTCTCCTACACTTTTCTATGTATTGTTAAAGGGGAGAAAAGTGAAGAAATTAAACGGAGAAAAAAACGATTCGTCATTTCTATTGACTGATAAACAAATGTTTCAGATGAATGCGATTTAAATCATGCCGATAGTCCACGCAACGGCGAGCGTCATACTCAAAAGAGTAATCTAATCAATATAAAAACTAACAGACTCTGTTCAAAAGCTACGACATTTTTTACATAATTTTGAAATCATTTGGTAACATTTGTCAACATTTGTTTCTGTAATAAAACTATTTGTTTCCAATTGATTTTTCAAGTTAATCCCTGTTAAATCGTCCGAACCAAAGGCTAATAATCATTGCATCAGAAATAAAACAAAATGCAATATAATTCATTGTTAATGAAAACGTCATATATATATGAAATCAAATGATGGATAATTTTATATCCGACAGAATATGATAATTCTAAAGACATTTATTTGTTGAAAACCTATATTTGCCCGGCGACGGTGTGAACAACTGCTAAACG
>VCCN01006028.1:263280-275560 GCA_006491835.1 Architeuthis dux | reverse complement strand
TCAACATCCATGTAGTCCAAAAGATCGCCCTACTTGGAACAAGAAAAATAATAATAATAATCGAGGGAATCTATATAAGCAGAATAAATAAAATAGGAGAAAAGCGTTTTCCTCAAACGATCAACCGAAAATATCATATTTATTTAATTCATCAATTGTGTTAACAGTTACCGAGGCATTCAGGGTAGTCGGTATTCAAAGACGACACGACACGAAAGTAAAATTAGAAACATTTGACAAACGCCCTAATCGCCTTGTAGGAAGCTGCACTCGCACAATTGTCAGCTTATTTTTGGTATGGGAAATTAAATGTCTTATTTCGTGATGTTCAAATATAATAGACTTAACTGCTATATTCATAACAATCTGAATAGAAAACTTACATGTAAAGCAGAAAAAAGCAGAGGAACAAAATACAAATGTAGAAGATTAAAAGGAATTTAATAAAAAATAGAAAGTTGGAAGAAAAAGAATTAATAGATAACGAAAATAAAATAATACCGTAATTATTCGTGTATAATACGCACTTTTGTCCATACTTTTAAGCCTAAACGTTAGGGGTCCGTATTATACTCGTGAACTAAATTTTAGTATCTGAAAGATCTTTGGTCCAAATTCTGTCAATTTAGCAGCTGTATAACAATTAGCGGTAAAGTTCTACATCCGTTACCCAAGTCGAAAAAATACCAAATTTACCAAATTAACATTTTGAAATGTATCGGATACATTTTTGCACTCACTGTATATGCAGAAGTCTCTGTGATTGACAAATAACAAAAAGATAATGCTAGGATCATTTGTTCAGGGATTTGAGCTTCTGTCTCGAGAGCTTTGTTGGGGATGCTCGAAATAAAAACTAATTATAATAATGGCAAGTTCTTTTTCTAAAGCAGGAAGAAGCGAAGAGAAAAGAAGAAAATATAATATGGAACGTAATTGAGGGGGAATCAGTCGATTGAGTACAAACCGCTCGTGCAGTTATCAAGGCAACAGAAATAGAATGAAAATTACATTTTTTTAATGTATTGGATAGCATTAGGAAGATTAGGCATTTCTTTGTCGGAATACTACATGGGATGAAACACATTTTCGTTAGAAGGTTCAGCACAAGCGCTCCATATTCATGCATACGAGGTTTGTCCGAAACGTATCCAGCCATTTTAAATATCTCGAGAACTGGTCGCGCGGCCTTGATGTATTATTGGCAACCAATCAAAGGGGACCTTATTGCACATGCATGAACATACACTCTTCCGTGGGGTTATTCAGTCGGCAGTGATATACCATTGAGTGATTTTGTGTTCTGTGTGACCGTCGCATTCACAATGACCAAGCGAGTAGATCAGCGAATATGTATCGCATCACCCCCAGGTCTGTTAGTGTCTCTACCGTCCGGATTTGGTTCCCTGCAACTTCTGGTTGATTCCAGACCGTGGTCGGGATTAAGGAGAACGCGACGATGTAGCTGATAGCGTTCGCGAAAGAGGATTTTCAGACTATTTTGAATAGTCGAAGGGACGCAGTGATAAGTGTTTGAGGTTCCAAGGAGAGTACTTTGAAGGAGACTAAGACTCCACTGCCCTAGGTAGGCTAGTTTATCGTTAATAATAAATGGCTGGATACTCACCTGACAAACCTGGTATATAAATCTTAAAGTCCTGATCCATGGCTAAAATAATTCTGTATTTCTTCATCGGTGCCAGTGGACGATTTTCGAGCCGAAGTAAAATCCAGTATCTCGAATACCGATTTCTAAGGCTCTCACAGCCGGCTCTCACAACATGGACAATTGGCGCCACAAGATCTTCCTAACTCGTATTTCTCTACCATTTGTCGTACTAAGCTTAGCTTAAAATTATCAATATGTGAATATTAAGATTTGATGCGAAAAATAATAACAATATTTTTTTAAAATTTACAATATCACCAATAAAATATAATGTATTATAATTTATAACAGCGACTAAACCAAGAAGTACAAAAGCAAAGAGGAGGAGGAGGAGGTAGATATTATGAGGTAGATATACGGTATCCCCCTCTTTTCGAAAGTTCACTTTATGCCAAATTTTTTGCTTTTACGAAAAAAGTCGAAATGTGAAAATGGCGTCCAGAGTTTGTTTTGCAGCGATCCGTTTTAGAGGCAGCACACACCCTCTCTCTCTCGTACACCCCAGTCACCTTTAGTTCCCACCACTCTAACCTCCGACAAGTCAACCTAACATACCATGATAACCATTTGTTATGTTTGGGAAGGCTAAAAAGATCCCATATAAATCAATGGTAATTTATTCTTCGCTTTACGCCATTTTCGGATAGTGGGGAGAAATCTGTATTTAGTACGCTTAGTACATGGCCAAACGAAGAAAATAGAGCGTATTTCATCAACCTTCCTGGTTTGGAAAGCCTGCCTACCTTAAAAATCAGAATGTGGGATGCTGAATTTTACTTGGGCTCGAACACCGACACCTGACGCTGGGACGTGGAGTTTATCAGGCAATTTATTTTATTTGGATCTTTGTTCTAAAAAGAAAAACAGAAAAGAAAAATTGAAAAGCAAAAAATAAAAAAAAGATAAATGAGAAGACGGATTTGGCGTGCTTGCATGTCTCACAGATATCTTCTCTATGAGTCGGCACTAATAGCGTAATGGCAGGGAATTGTCGTGTAGATGCCGTCACTACCACAGAACGTGTCCAGCAAATGGCGGCTGTCGGAGATTCATGACGGGGCTCGTTGGTGCCATTAAGGTGCAGTAAAACAAACCGAAGCATGTGGTCGGTGATGGTAACGTCGCTTTAATGGGCCTTCGATATTAGAGACGATGTCATAAAATCGCCATCACAGCTATCATTTCCGGCCGTGATGCTGTCGAACAAAGTGCTGAAAGACGACACAGATGGCTGCAAGTCTACTGAGAAAAGACTAATGGCGGCCACGGCCTGCATTTTACTCTCAGGAGTCTCCTTCTACCCCCTCTCTCTATCTCTCTCTATCTATTTCTATCTATCTTTCTCACTTTCTTTCTCTTCTTCTTCTGCTAATTCGTCTTTTCCCTTAGTCCAGTAATCTTGAAATTAAGTCGTAGCTTGTAGCAATCTAGATAAGAAAGCAATGCAATACATGCACGGTCGTGAAACCACAGCCACTGTGTATTTTTACGTATACAAGCATAGATATTCTCGAGTTTCTTACGCAGCAACATAAAGAACTGCAATTAACCTTTAAATTCGTACAAAGAAAATAGAATGTCAATTTTTTTCAAAATACGACCAAATGATTACATATCTACGAAAATGCATCTTACAGATACGCAAGGGCTTATTTCATTCTACACTGACAAAAAATGCAACAGCCTGAATATGTGTTTCAATTTACTCGAGATTAAACGTACAGGTAATATAGCTGGTTACAGTAAATGATCACATATACAGATCAATACGTGCACAGGTCCCAAGATAAGGGGTGTGTCAACAGTATTCAGACCCCATATTAATAAACTGAATATCCTCCTTGGACGTTAACACAAGCCTGTACTCTCGCATTCATACGATCGTACAGATGGTGAATACCATCCTGCGATATATTATTCCATACCTTTTGCACCTGTTGACGCAATACAGCAAGAGTTGTAGGCGGGCTAACTGAACGAATCAGGCGTCGTCCCATACATGTGGGACGGGTATGTCGATCGTGCTGGCCATGGAAGTTGTCAAACATCTAACCGTGCCGGTTGAGTCGCACGGACATCATGTGGGCCGGCTGGGACAGCACACCGCCTTCCTGTTGCAGGAATGGCAGCAGAACGGGTTGAAGAATGTTCTAGACGTACCTGGCGGTGGTCAATGTTCCCTCCACAAACACCAAACACCAACTTATATCACCCCACACCATGATATCAGGGGTTGTGCCTGTGTGTCGTGGGCAAATACACTCTGAAGGTCTACGTCGCACACGCAAACGACCATCACTTGCATGAAGGCAGAACTTGCTCTGCATCACTGAACACTACGGAGCGCCATTCGACCCCCCTCGCGACACCACCGGGGATGTATACGACGGTGTTGTGGCTTGCATGGAAGTCTGGCCCCTAGTCGTGCTGTAAGTAATCGATTCCCAACGGTCCACGTTGATACTCCTATCATTTGCTCCTATCTGTGCTGTGGACACCGTGTCTTCCACTGCTTCCCTTACAATGCGTCGATCTTGGCGAACGTCTGTACTACGAGGCTGTCCAGAAACTGATCTATAGGAGTAGGAATGTTCATTTGACCACTGTTGCAAATATCGAAGCACTAACGACGCAGCCATTCTCCCAAATTACTATCCAGCCTCTCGAAGGACCACAATCCAACCACTCTTAAACTATTCTAATTGAACAAAATGAACCCGTATTCGTCTCCGTGGCATGACACCTCCTTGCATCGGACTCTTTAGCCACACTGACCCTAATCGCAGCATTACGTCACCGTCTAAAGTTCAGACACAGACGGTGCATTAGTATGAGTGTTACTACGTCACAAGATGGCCGAAGACTGAACATTTAATCAGAATATCCTCTACCCACTAGCATGCACATACTGTACCCAGGTAAAAATCGGAATCGTCCTTCGGGGTGTTGCAATTTAATTTTCTGTGAATGTTATAAATCAATATACTAATAAAGAACTATATATTTTTATAATTTTTCATTTATTATATATACATTACAAAGGTTGGAGTATTCATATTCAGTCGGAATAGAAGTAGGAGTGGCTCTTGACCATGCAGCAGCCAGGCATGTTTGTCTCGATTTCTTCGTTATTCTCTTGATCTCGTCCTTATTATTTTTCTATTTCTTTTCTCTCTCCTTTTCAAGTGATCGGTAGGCGGTTCTGTTACCAACTGACAAGTCTTACATATTTAAGAAAAAAATGTTACAAATACGCAATGGCTTATTCCATTCTAATAAACAAATGCATTTATAAAATTAACATTTGCCTACCGTGATTTGAAATCACGACCAACTGAGCCAAACTGATAAATATTATGTATCAACGAAAATGTATGCTACAAATACGCAAGAGCTTATTTCACTTTAATAAATAAATACATTTATACTAAAAATATATATTTTTATAATTTTTCATTTATTATATATACAATGCAAAGGTTGCAATAACGTGTTCTGTCGGAATAGAAGTAGGAGTAGAGTTTGACCTTACTATTTTTATGGTATTCATTAAAGAGTTACACTGTCAATTACCAGCGGTTTCAGTCGGTCTATGAATTTAAGAGTCAAAACTTCCTTCTTCTCTTTTTTCATTTCTTTTTATACATGTCCTTATTCTCCAGTACTGAAAACCAATATTAGTTCCTGACATCTCCAAGAGTATTAGAAACCGTCAAACAAAACTGTCACCAAAACTGTCAACATAGGTTTCTGCAGTTTTTAAGTTGGTCTGTCTGGCTGGCTGGCTATTATGTATCACGCGTACATGCCGTACCAATGGAGCTAGAGGGCGGAGCTGAAACTTTAAACATTTACTCCTTACTATGTATAGAATAAACATTTTATTTTTGTTTTTTTCATAATCCCCCCAAAATAGGTTTTTACTGAGTGGCTCAATATGCAATGTACGTATATTCTAAATCGGTCACGTAGTTTGTGTCAGGCAGCATTCATGCTTGTTTTTTCTTTTAAATTCAGACTTTGTGTTAGTAATCAATGCTTAACAAAAGGCGAAAGAAGTAACTTATTCATTGATCACCCCCTTTCCCAATGTTTTAATTGATCACCCCCATCACGACATGCTGCCAAAAGACGTTGATCACGTGATGGTTTCTATTGAGTGACTAACCAGATCCGTATTTTTACTTGTTAAACACACACACAAAAGTGGATCCAAATGCACCATCAAACCAACTGATCAGAACTTGGCGTAGAAAAACCAACCAGATTTCGCTGCGCCGAGCTGTGCCTGGGATCCTATCATATTACATAAAAGGATCTCATCTCAACAGTCGTTGGGCGGTTCTTATCAACGGTTCAAATAGTCAATCACTTCCATCAGTTATCTTTCACGAGCACGACCCTCTCCATTAATTGGCCCAGACAGACAGCTCACCACAGCGCAAAAGGCAGTCAGGGCCTTTCATCTTCAAACTGCTACATCCGGGTGCCTCAACTTGGTACTCGTTGTGTTGATCAACATTCTGATATTGAACTCTCTCATGGACACCAGTTGAGTCGTTTTCATAACAAATCAAAGACGGATTGTTCATAGTATTTTTAACACATTTATAAAAAGCAATATATTAACATTTGCAGCGATTGTTGCCGTTGTTTTGTATTTGCTCGCTCACTAGTAAGGTCAAACTCTACTCCTACTTTCAATTTCCACGCTGTATTTTTTAATTTGCTCATTATATTTTTCATTTGCTCTCTAAGTTTTACTGTCGAGCAATCTCGGTGCATTTGATTCCTCGGGAACCGCCGATCCAAACAACTGCAAACTCAACACTACACTGCCTTGTGTGCTGACTAATATATCTGGCAAATGTCAACTTCGTACAAATACTTATCACAAATTACTACACATGTCACAGGTATGATTTATTAAACAAATACATCAAATCATTCATTCACGCTTATAATTACTTATATAGTGACATAGCAAATATCGAAAGAATATATACAAAGACAATATTTCATTATAGAATTGCACTGAAAATGATTTTACTATACATTTTAAATAATTTTGATATATGAATGCATTGCCAACTAGAGAGCACTCAGAGAGCACATACCTCTGTCAACGCCATTGTCAGAAATCATTGAAATAACTCAGTGGATAGATCAGAGACGGGGTTGTTAACTGTTTACATTTCGAGTGTTGCTTATATTCTGTGATTCATATATGAAGAAGCTGAAAAGGAAATCAATGTAACGAAGAACACTGGACATGTAAATACGACGTAGAGGGGTTAATTGTGGATTGGATCCGCTCAAAAATGTAATCGCTTCTTCCTTGGCCTATTGACCACCCTTCTAGAAAGTCTGAATGAGATTCCTTGAGAACTTATGGAGATATCCTGCAGACAGAAACAAATAGGAACCATACGACGTAGGGGAAATAAGTATGCATGCATCTGCTCCAAGATTTAACCGGTCATTCCTTTGCCTATTTGTCCACCCTTCCAGAAAATCTGAATAGAATTTCTCAAGAACTGACATTATTGTGATATTGTGAAGTGAATAATAGCCATTTTCTATACGTTTTTTAGACCCAATCAATCAGAAAATAATGCTTATTACCCAGGAACAAAAAAAAGAGTTTTAAAAAAGTTGCCTAGTGTTATATAATAAGTAGATTATTGTTGGCGTTTTGTTGTTCAGCTTTCTCACTCTCTTGAAGCATATTGTTCTGTAGAGGCCACGAGGGAAAGTAAGTAAAAGAAAGTGATCAAAGGGCCCTATTCTATCATGGGATTAGTGAGGATTATTATGACACTTAATCTCAACGATTAACTCTTATTTTCATTGGCTTTTTTTTGTGTATCCCTTATTGCTTATCGCTCTTCTCTTTGCTACGCAGGATATTGAAACTAATTGCTTGTCTGAGGCGAAACAGATTGAAACAGCTTTGGCATGTAAGTGCGCAGTCAGTATCAATAACTATGTCTATATATGAGCGAGCATGCAATCATGTTTGGGCGTGGGAGTACACATGTTCAAACAAGATAAATCATAGTGCTTCAGTTTAATTGATGTCTACATCATTTCCCTATTGGAAATTGGTGATAACTTTATTATTTATTGGTCGATTGTAGTCAAACTAGATTTACTTTGGACCATACAATAGTAGAATTTGCCTGCTGTGTTAAAATGCAATGTAGTCCGCCGATTTCTGTAGGCGTTTCGGTATGGGATGGATAAACCTTTGCAGGAAGTCCGGTGGTATGTTGACCATCACATGTCGAATACGCTCCTCCAATTGATCCTGAGTTTGTGGTTTGGTGCGGTACACATCCTCCTTCGCCCACCCACACAGGGCGTTGGCTCAGGGCTTCGTGCAGGTCATTCATTCCGGGGAGTTAATTCTCACCCACCCTGTATATTGGCATAAGGATGCTATAACGAATTTCACAAGTCCATTCATTCATTTCTTGCTGCTCGCAGCCAGGCCAGTCAAAGGTTTCGGGGGAGAGGGGGGCCCTTTACTTGCGTTAATTGAGCGTAGTACGGAGATCGGTCTCCTCCTTTGGAGGATAACAGGATCGCCACGGGAGGCTCTCAATATGATGCACAGCTACTTACAGCACCTGGTATTTGTGGCGGTTCTTTGGGTTCTTCTGCGGGTCTCTATAGAGCACAGTCTTTGGTGTTGCTGTTAGGCTAGCCAGAAAGACAGTGGTCGTCGTCGTAATGACCTATCCTTTGATAGGACGCCACGCGAGCCCTTTCTAGCTGTGCATGAAAGCTCAATCACGACAGTATTTCCAGACGGTCACTCATCTAAGTACTCGGCGATGCTTAACTTAACGTGTCCAACGCGGGTTCGCTGAAACTATTTATCAAGTATTACACTATCAGCAGAAGAACTGAAAGAGACTTTGAGCATTATTACTTTTTGACGTATAGCTATGTGACTAAATTTGAATTTCGCCTCCAGATGGACCCCCGTTGCCTAGTCGGTAAGGCTCTGTCCATGCCTGACTAGCTCGCAAGGATACGATATGCGAGTTCAAATCTCGTTGGAGTCTACTTCTTTATTTTGCAATCCATAAAGAAAACCCAATTAGGAAGAGTGTTTGCATCATACTTCCTGATGGGACTCCATGAACTAATCGGTAAAGCACTGTCCATATCTTGCAAGGATACGGGATGCGAGTTCAAATCTTATCGGAGGCAACGTTTTTCCCGAGAACTACATGTCAGGCTACGGACTAGTTGACCCACACCCATAAATAAAAAACATAGAGTGAGGAAAATCGGTGCAAAGATTGCCCACTTGTATGTGTGTACTCCTGGCCCTACATGTTGTAGTGGAATGGGGAGGTACTGCCTGGGAGATGGATCTCCAGGAACTAAATCTTGAACAGATAGCAGTGATGCGTATACTTATAAGTATACGCATCACTGCTATCTGTTCACGATTAACCAGACTTTTTGGCAAAAATCCCAGTCAGAGTAAGTATGGCGGCTCTTATGTAGAATTTAAATGCTTTAAATTAAGAAATAGGAGAAGAAGAAGAAGAAGAAGAAGAAGAAGAAGAAGAAGAAGAAGAAGAAGTATTTTGAATTATGTTCGTACGTATAGGGCGTTGGCATGATCGATCTGTTTCGACCGGTGTATATTTCCGGCTCTTCGATGATTTGCTATTTCCTTTGATGTTGATTACTAAACCAGAAACGATGGTTCAGAGGCTTCTTCCTCGTGCGAAGCGCTTCAAACGACTTTCGTCGGCCCGCGAGGTTTAGGGTGTGTGAGTAATCGTTTATCAGACGTATTTTCCCGTCAGCCGACGCCTTGACATACACTTAATTCTTTTTAAGAAACTCTTCCATAGCATACAAGTATCATCCTCCCTGCATTTCTCTCTCTCTCTCTCTCTCTCTCTCTCTCTCTCTCTCTCTCTCTATCTATCTATCTATCTCAGTCTGCTCATATATATCTGTTTATAAAAGTTATTATAGCAACTAGGACAGGTGCATGTTTGGAAGGAACCGGACTTTCAAGGGTGACAGACCCTCACCATTTGAAAGATTTCCGCAACACAATCTTCCTATCTTATTCCTCCATATTTGACCTCGTGCCATAAGCTTAGCAAATATCACGATAAACGTGAATACAATAATATGGTGAATTAGAAGGCAACTATTGAGAGACAATTACGTTGTGGATTATCCAAATGGAAACTGGCACAGGTCAGTGCCGGATTAACTATGTAACAAAAGTAGCATCCATGCTACGGACCCCGCAATTTCAAGGGCCCCACGCTGAATGCTTGCAAGCTATTAATTCAGATTCAGTGGTTCTACACTTGCTCTATTACTATAGTACTACACTGCCTTCAACTTTTACAAACAACTGGGTATTTAAGGGTAGCGATTTTAGTCAATTATCCCCTTTAATTGGGGTTATTACTTTAATACAGTAATTAATGAGTGTGTGGTACCTATGCGATACATATACAATGCACACGAAGGTATTAGAAACATAATTCATAGCCACTGCACAAGTAGCGTATTTTGCGGCATATGAGACGCACCGGCATATAGGACGCTGATTTAGATATAGATCCCATGATTGACCTCAAGACTGGCCTTCACCGTAAATGGCGCAGGATGAGACGCAACGGCATATAGGATGCTGATATAGATATAGATCCCATGATTGACCTCAAGAATGGCCTTCACCGTAAAGGGCGCATTTTGATTTAAAAACAAAAGGTGTCTTATATACCGCAAATTACGGTAATACTATTACTAGAATATCAAACATATTTGTCGTATTATCTGGCTATATAGCACATGAAGAAAATACTTACTATGCAAGTAAAACAATGATGTCCTCTAATATTTATGTTTATTTTAAAACAGATTTAGGGCTCATTTATAACATATGCTACAGCCCCACATTAGCTTTATCCGGCACTTAATGCATCTTAAGCAAGAACATATATAAAAATTATGGAAACACAAAACGCATATTTTAAAAGCCAATTCATCGAGATAAAAGCAGCAAGATCAAAAACCGTTTATTCAGGAAAAAAGAAGCCTTAATAACATACCAGGTTAGTGGCTGTTTAAAAATAAAATTGTACAAGCGAAGACATGGATAAGTCGTTAACTGTTAGGCATAACTGAGTTACTGTCGGATAGTTCATTACTACCATACGACTAATACCACTTCTGATGCCATCCTCCAAACTATCTTACTATCACACATTCTAATCCCTATTATAATGGAGCCAAGGTAAGTATACGTAACCAAAACTTCTGCTGCTGATGTGTGATGGCTGCTGCTGATATGTGATGAAACCGTGTCCGGACGTTTTGCCGACGGACGTCTCGTCGAAAACCTTTTTTGTAGAATTTTAAACCTTGTTTTAAAATTATTAATTAGCAGTCAGACATTATGTTGAACTGACATTTTGGTTTTACTCATGAATGTGCATATTTATCTTCTAAAAAAATGTATATATCATATTGCAAATTCATACGTTAAATTTAAGTAAATTTCATGTTATTTTTTTAATTTGGGGGTTTATTTTTTAATTTGTATACTTATTGTCTCAAAACATATATATATTTCATAGTGCAAAAAAATAAACATAATCATATATTGATGTATTAGAATAAAAAAATCAAATTTTAATTTTATTTGAAACTAGCCTAAGTGGGACAGGGGTTCGGCTGTTATGATTTGCGTATCCGGCGACCTGTGGCGGAAATGTAAGTGACCTCGATCACCTTGGGAGATGGGTGTATTGCATCATTGTTGTAAACAGGAAATGGTGATTGGTCATTGACACCGTGAGACACCACGTATGCATTGGGGAGATCTATAAAGCAGACCCAAAAGAAATCATCCCGGCCTGGGAAGCGGACAGAAATCTTGACACTCAAAGAAGACAGACATCAGCGGAGCCGAAAGGCACGAAATCGCTGTCCATGTTGGGGGACAGCCTGGCGGTTCTCCTTGTCTTCTCTCTTCCACTCTTCACTATCCGGCCGACAAAGATGTATTTTATGTAATAAAAATATGTCCAGATATTTTTACAAGCACGTCTTCGGGTTTCCTTTCTATCCAAGTCCAGGACTTATGTATAGTGGGGTACTATACAACACGGCTAGTGTGTATAAAAGGGGTAGAAATAGAGTATCGTGTGTCCTCCGAGGTCCTATGAGTATCGAGAATGATTGGCCAGTCCCACAATTTAATGTAGCGAAGTGGGTCTGCTCAGAGTGCCACTAATGAGTCTTAGTATCAAAGAAATACAACATATACGAAAAGTAACATAATTAAACTCAAGGGGTTAACTTGTACGACACAAAGTATAACAACGTGGGGAAATATAACAGGTAACGACGTACATATAACATTCGGTCACAAATATAATAGGGGAACATATAACAAGTGGTCCCACTCAATCAGAATGTTTCGTCGCCAAATTGCTTTCTTGGTGTATCCTGGCCATTCACCGATAGAACAATTTGGCAACGAAAAACAAATTGTATGGCGGCAGATCCCCCTAGCTAGCTCAGGCATCTGCCAGGAGAAGGACGCTCCTGTCA
>VCCN01006028.1:245905-259709 GCA_006491835.1 Architeuthis dux | reverse complement strand
AGTAATAGTAATAATAAAAATAATAGTAATAGTAATATAATAGTAATAGTAGTAGTAATAATACTAATGATATTATGTAATGATAATATGTAATGATAATATGTAATGATAATATGTAATGACTGAAGAACGATGCCAAATACTGTTAGTAAGGAAAATAATTATCATATGATTATGTTGATAATGATTGTTCAATTGCAAAAACCTCATTCTCAACAAATATTGGACGACAGTAAGATAACGATGTGAACAAACTTTTTGGACTAAATAAACCCTACGAACTTCTTCGAACGGATATTACTTTTATGCATGGCTAAGGAAGGGAAACGAACTCAATTATGGTAGTCCGACAAGATTTTTCTGATTATAATGGAAATAAAAATAAATAAATGAACGTCGACCAACAAAGACTAACAAGATAAAACTAACCAAGACAAATAAGATAAAGCTAACAAAAACTTCGCTTTCGACCCACGGAAAGTACAATCGTTCACGGATCATTTCTAGTTTTCAAAGTACCTACGTACGCATGTGCTCATGCATATAAAGCGTATAAATAATTAACGTTTAAGGCATCATGTGATCATGCAGGTTTATCAAGTCGGCTGCTTTAGGCGTAAGACCATCCCCGTTCCACACTAGTTAGAGTCTGGTGTGTGGTATTTAATGTAATTTCAGTCCAGTGCAAACTTGGTGCTCAGTGTTTGGGAAAGCTACCCTATTTGACGCCATATAACAGAGGTTCCCAATCTTTTCGAGCCATTCCCCACTTTTGTCAATAAGATTACTAGTATTCTCCCTTTCCATTTATTAAGTTGCAACAAAGAATCATTTCAAATAATAACTTTATTTTACGTATAATTAGATAATTGTATACTAAGAATTAGTTTAATTTTATAATTGTATTGCTGCTGCTGTGTATTTGTTACTCAAAGAAAGCAAGCGAAAATAATTAGAACACATCATTTGAAATTCCAATTTATTACAAAAAAAATAAGAATTCTGCTATCGTAACTGATATACATGTGATCTCTATTCTTATTTTTTTTGCTACTAGTTCTTCGAATTGTGGGTCTATTAGTGAGAGAGAACATCATAAATCATTCTCAACTTGGAGCTTATTCGACTTGATAGATAGAAGTGCAGAAAACCCTATCACTAGACTGGACTTTTATTTTTACCTAATAGCCTTATGGTCTACCCTTGGACTACCCCACCCCCACCTTCATCCAAAAATGTCTTAAAATATAAACATAAACTTCGTTTTATTATTCTTTAGAAACCGTCAACCAAAACTGTCAACATCAACATAGGTTTCTTCAGTTTGTATGTTGTTCAGGTTGGCTGGCTATGTATGTATCACGTGTACAGGCCACACCAATGGAGCAAGAGGGTTCAATTTACAATGTAAGTTCATGCTAATGTGTCCGGCGGTGTTCCCGCTTGTGTTTTGAAAATTCAGACTTTTTTAGTGATGACTTCCCACAAGTGAGAGAAGTAAATTATTCAGTGATCACCCATTTTCCTAACGGCATGTTGCCAAAAAACGTTGGTCACATGACGGTTTCTATTGAGTGACTAACCAGACCTGTTTTATTAGATGGCGTATTATAAATCATTATTATTAATGTGTGTGTCTACTATTTACCCTCATCTTAATTTTTAGTTGCTTTTTATCTTTCTTTATTTCCAATCAACACTGTCTACTCACTGCCAAAGGGAAGCCGGCCTGAATAAAGTTGCGATAAAAAGCAACTACAAATTAAGATGAATGTAAAGAGTAGTCATACAAATTAATAACAATAATGATTTATAATACTTCATTTTTCTTTTCTAAGCCTGTGGCCCCGTTTGGGTCATAGGCCGCCAATACAGACTATCCAGGCATCTCGGTCCTGGACCAATTTCAACAGCTGTGTTGATGTATGACCAGTTCTCTCCACATCTGCATCTGCAGGTTATGGCGCCAGGTGTTTCTGCCTCTTTCCCTTTTGCCTTGTGGATTCCAACAGAGGACGTGTCTCTTGTAATGTTGGACGCAGGCTTGCGAAGAGTGTAACCAAGCCATTATCAGCGTCTTCGGAGGGTTTCTTCCTCCTCAGGTTGCTGTCTTGTTCGTTGCCACAGTTACTTGTTGTTGATGGTATCTGGACAGCGAATACTTCATCTAGTAAAATTAAATAATACAATGTATTAATACTGACGCTACCAGTTTGTAAACAAACATTGCGACGAGAGATCGATATAGAGAGTAGGTTCAATGGTTTGAGTCGAGCTTTTGTTCGCAAGTTGGCTTCGGTAGCTCAATTGATAGATCTATCCCCCCCCCCCGTGAGAGATGTGAGTTCGAGTGCTTACCCGAAGCTTATTTCGGATCAACGCTGTTTACTCAGTGCCGAAGGAAGTTGCGATAAAAGGTAACCTTCGTTGTTCAGCCATACATTGAGGAAGAATTTAAAAAAACTGGGTGATAAATAAGAGGATTTCAAGGAAATGCGTTTTCTTCTCTTAATATTGCCTGCTGAGATAAGAGAGGGGGCTCTTATATGCCATCAAATACGACAAATAAAATGTTTGAAATGGAGAAATATTTCATTTGTTTCTGTAGAAGATGTTTAGTGTCAGAAAGAAAGAAAATTTCTCCTATGATCAAAATCAAAATCCTTTCCTAGCTCTCACTCTCTCACTCTCCCTCTCTCTCTCTCTATTGGAAGAAAGGTGTACATTCTACCAGGTAAAAGCGAACATATCTACAAGCAGATCTGGTTAGTCAGTCAATAGGAACCGTCAAGTGACCAACTTCTTTTGGCAGCATGCCGTGTTGGGGGTGATCATTTAAAGAAAATGGGAAAAGCGGTGATCAATGAATAAATTACTTCTCTCGCCTTTTGCTGGGCGGTGATATCTGAATTTTCAACAAAAAAAAACCGAGCGTGAACGCTCCTGGACACAAACTAAGGGACCAATTTAGTATAAACTTACATTGTAAATTGACCCCCCCCCCACGAAAAACTATTTTGTGGGTGAAAAAAGACATACATTCTAGACATAAAGGGTAATTTTCAGCACTCTAGCCCCATTGGTGCGGCCTGTACGCACAACACATACATGCATAGATACCCAGCCAGAATAACTTAAAAACTGAAGAAAATTATGTTGTCAGTTTTATGACAGTTTTGGTTGACGGTTTCTAATATATAGCTTATTTTTCAAATAGACAAAATTAAGCCGTACATTTTGTTCAATAGAATCGAAAAGTTCCCAGTATTATCTTTGCTATCTTTTGAAGTTTACTCAGCTCTTTATTGCTCTTTAGGGATTTGTGGTGGAAAAGGGATAATTTTTACCTTACCTGATGAATGACAACGCCCATACCCCTGTTGCAAATGAAATGCAGCAAACAATCATTGGGCTAGGACGGGATGTTCTCCCACATGTGGCGTATTCTCCAGACCTGTCACCTCCAGACAGTCATTTCACTCCATGCAACATAATCTTTGTCTGGTCAGTGGTTTCAACATTTTGAAGACATTCATCGAATCAAAACTCTTTCTCTCTCTCTCTCTCTCTCTCTCTCTCTCTCTCTCTCTCTCTCTTTTACACTCCAGTCTCCTGACGACTCTGCCAAACATACCACGATCACAATATTTTTGGTCTGGAAACGCTCAAGAAATGTCCCCATATGCATTAGTAGTAATTGCTTCTTTGCTTTACACCATTTCGGCTTACGAAATGTTTTTATAGTTCGGATAGCGGGGGAAAACCTGTATTAAAGCATCCTGCAAATAAACCAGTCTTTAATTTTGACTGAAAATTATTACCTTCCAATTTCGACAGAAATCAAGTAACTACCTTCGAGTTATTGAAAGGCATTCAACGAAATCCAAATTGATATCCAAGCGACAAACGAAATTTACATTATAATCTATTTTGCCATTGGTTATCGATCTTTTCCGGCCCCGTGCTCACCAATGAATGAATTGTTCTTTTGATGGATAGCCGCATTGGGCAACGCTAGCAACGAGATGACAAACACAAAAACTTGACAACATTAGTTTGCCCCGTGACTGAGATAGTTGCACATTTTCTGTTGCAGTCAGTGGACAGTGTTCAAGTCCAGAATTTCGAATGTTGATTTTCTAGGCAGTGTAACACTTATCTACCACCAGCTTATGGTGGCGCTAATAAATAAAGAAAAAAACCTAGATTAAACTGAAGTTTAAAAGATAAAATAATTGGAAGGCAGCACCACTGGGATTCGAGCCCGGAATCGTTTGCTCATTTCTCGCTTGCAGGGGGAGATTCAGTACTTCCGCGCTCACTGGGTTTTTAAAGATTATATACTTGAATATACTTGAAATAGGCTTTTTAAGCTAGCTCCAGTGTAGTTAAGCTGGATTTAAACTAATATTAAAAATGGTAGTTAAATTTGGTATTTCCGATATCATAATAAAGTTTATTTTAAAAAAAATATTGATATTCTCGGATGAGACCGTCTTTTCACTTAGGCTGTTCCCCGCATTTGCTATTACTTACCGAGAGGAATCTTTTTCGAACACCAGTGGTGGTTTGAATTTGTAGTGTATGGCTGTCTCCTCTGGTTTTACTACAGATAACGTCAGAATTTTCTTATTTAGTCCGGGGGCCAGCAGGGGCTACCGTGCCCCCCCCATGATTCTACTTTTAGGGTAACAACATGTTCCTTAGGATGTTCTCTTTCAGAAAAAAGATGTTCCCAAGAAAAAAAGTTGGGAAGAACTACCTCATTTGCATAAAACAAAATGGTCGCCAGCATACACCAACAAAGCAGAATTTCATATCTCGTCTCCCAGTTGACATATCTGAGTACTTTAAAGGGTTATATCATGGGTTTAAGACATGAGGAATTCTTAGCTTAGAGTTTGGGGCTGTAACTTTCTAAGCCCAACATATATAAATTGGGAACATGCACCGTTTGGAAGCTGATAAAATCATCTTTTTAACGATATATATATCTATACTTTAATCAAAAATTAATTCTAGGATCCATAGACTTTGGACTGTGTACTTGAAGTTTTCTTCGTAAAATGCTGAATACTTAGCTTCACGTTTTAAGCTGTAACCTTTTAATCCCAATAGCTGCAAATTGACAACATACACTGTTGGAAAGCTGAGTGGATTACCTTTCCAACAATATATATATGTATATATCGCCTTCATTAAATATATCCACAATTTTGTCTATAAAGTATACATACACTTCCTTGTAAAATCCTGAAATACCAATAAATTAATTCTGTCTATAAAGTATACTTGACAAAATTAAGATTTTAGGGCTATAAAGTATACTTGACACTTCCTTGTAAAATCCTGAAATACCTATAAATTAATATTTAAAGGTAAAATAAAGTGGATTTTTGAATTCCTCATGTCTTAAACCCATGATATAGCCTTTCCCAACTTTTTTCTTGGGAACATCTTTTTTCTGAAAGAGAACATCCTAAGGAACATTTTGGTAGCAGAGAAGTAGAATCATGGGGGTGGGGGCACGGTAGCCCCTGCTGGTCCCCGGACTAATTTTGGTGCCCTTCCTTAGTAGCTCGGCGGACCGAAACAGCCAAGGTGACTGTCAAGCTTTAGGCTCTTTCTTTCAGGGTAGTTTCTCTTAGATGGACTGTGCCTTACAGGACTGAAGGGCCCCATTTGCTCATCTATCTTACCTATAGCTGAGGGCCAGGAAGTGGATTCATGCCTTTCCCAAGAGCATTAGTGCGAAGTGATCACAAACTACCTCAGCCAGAATTTGAACTTGGTTCGCCGATTCCCTTTTCTGTGTCGTTCACAGTCCGCACCGTAAAACCTGGAATTAACTGATAGCTGACCAATATAATCCAGTAGAATTGCGGTACTATGAGTTGAAGACCCCGCTTCCGCCAGTTGTGTCAAATTGATGGATGGTCCTGAGTTTGCTAACACTTTGTTTTTGCAGAGTTGTGCTGAAATTGCGGGGAGCCACATTCGTGAGTAGACACGTTCCATAGACATTGGGAAAGGTTACCATGACATTCTAAAAAAAAACAATACATTAAACGAAACTTTGGCAGTCACTTTCGAAAAGCAGGGGATACATGTATACAAATCTTATTCAGACCACAATTTTCTTGTTGTACCCGTTAACCCTTTATGGGGCAAGTATATGATCACCTGAGGACCCGTCAGCCACATGCGGATATTGTAGCCACAAAGACAACATAATCCGCACCAATGTGGTCTGCAAGCTTTGCAAAGTACACTTGTGCTTGAACAAAGACAGAAACTGTTTTGAGGCATACCACACCCCATTAAATTAGCCTGTGTTAGGCCCGCACAATAAAACTTTAAAATCAACCCGGAGGTTTTATTCTTTTTGTCAATATCAATTTGTTGTATCTATGTATTATATTGAATGGTATTCTTTAATTCTATGTTTTATTTAACTTTCTACTTTAATTTTTAATTTTTTTATAATTTCCATTTTTGATCACTTCATCATTATGGGGTTTTGTCCCCGTAAACAACAACATTTCAGAAAAGTTGCAACTTAAAATATCTTGTAATTAGGTCTAGTTTAATATACAAAAAGTTTGTTTTGATATCTAAAATATTTTTAGGGCTGCCCTATAAAGGGTTAAGGTCGAATTTGTTGTTATAACTTATCCAGTTGATTTGTCTGATTCCGTTTATCCGTATGTGACCTGTAAGTAGCCGAAACAGCGCATTGTAGCCAGGGGTATTAAATTAAAGTTCACCCCACAAAACAGTTTTGAGCTCTTATTGGGGGCCAAAAGCCCCATTTAGGTATTCCGCTAAGTTACTTCTCTCGCATTTTGTTAGGCGGTGATCACTAAAATAATATGAATTTAAAAAACAAAAACAAGCGCGAATGCTGCCGGACACAAACTAAGAGATCAATTTAGCATAAACTTAGATTGTAAACCTATTATAGGGCAATTTTCAAATAATAAAAAGTTTTTTCTAAATAAAACATAAAGGAGAAAATGTTTACATTTGCATCCCTCTACCTGTACGCGTGAAACATACATACATACAGTACGAGCAAGGCGGCTCCTAGGAGAGCACACTGTCACGTGTCCACCATGGAGAAAAGGGACCGGGTACACAGCCCGGCCCTACCTTGGCATGGCGTTCAGAGCGTAGGTTAAGACGGCCGCAGAACAATCCTGTAGCTGCATACAGATCCTGGTATTCCCAGACTGTCACCCATCTAGGTAATGACCAAGCTCGACGTCGCTTAACTTCGGTGATCTTACGAGAACCGGTATATCTAACTCAATTTGGATGGATTGATGGATGGATGGATGGATGGACGGACCGACGGACGGATGGATGGATGGATGGATCAACTTAAAAACTGAAGAAACCTTTGGTGACAGTTTTGGTTGACGGTTACCAAAAAGAAGAAGAAAAGTTGAATTTGAAAAAACGAGATTTTCCTTAGCAAACCAAGAACAATTAGCCAAGCCGGTCGTTAGTTTAAAAGAAGGAAATTAAATTGTTCGGTTCATTCAATTCTGATGCGTCAGCGAAATAAATGCCAGGAATAAAATCTAATTTGGGATTTTGTAAAAAAGGAAAATAAATAAAAAACTTGGTTCATGATGAATAGAAAATAAATTAACATTTCCTGTTCATTTAGTTATAAAGAATTTGCAATAAGGAAATGTACACTAAAAGGTAAAATAAAAGTCCTATAACTATAAGTGCTTTTTCTTCGTCAGGGCCAGCCCATTTTAAAATACAGTCAGTCATCAATGTTGAAAATAAACGTCGTATATGCTTATTAAGTATAGCTTAGTCTAGTACAAGGCCACCATTGTGGACCACTAACTACGGATTGGGATCGCTTTGCACAGGATATCTTGGCCAGCTGGTCGGGAGGCGATCACCATTAGCATGCTCAGGATTCGTCCTGAGAAGCTTTTGGGATCCCCCCTTTATCCCGGTCCTCGTGGCATTTGTCTCAGTGACAGGGATTTGGGATTCTCCCCACTCAGGTCTCTAGTCATGGGGACATTGGATCTCCACCTCTCTGCACGTTCACGTGCAGGCCGACCCCACATTAAAAAAACTTCATGTCAAGATTTGCCGCCGTGGGGTGGCGAATAAATAAATTCTCCCCCCTCAAGTATCTAGTCAGGGTGACATGGGATCAACCCCCCTACTGAATTCGGCGCTAAATGACCCACCAAGGGTCGATGTGCCGTTAAACAAAAAACAAACAAACTACGGAACCTATTCATAATGGTTAGCAAATCTAACCATCGGCTTACGGCAGATGTTTTTTTGTAAAAAGGAGTGTATTAATTAGGCATTTAAATAATGTATACTTAGGCGACGATTTCTCTTTCAGGCTAGTTTCATTAAATGAAAAAAAACTCAGTGTATCTTCTGGAGCATGGCCTGAAGATACACTATCACTCCGCTTAACTTGCCACTTATCGGAACGAAGCTCCATCTACCAACACCTCAAAAAACACCATTGTCCCTCCTCCAATATCCGTAACATCCTCACAGACAACACCAAAATACTACAAAACTCCAACAAAAGAAGTGTATTAATTAGGCATTACAAACCCCGAAGTCCCCAAGAATCAAGCAATAAGCAAGGAGGTCATGCTTCAGAAGATACACCACGTAAGGCCTAGTGCATCTTAAATTGGTGAATGACTCACCCAAGGGTGAATTAAACATTGTTTCTAAGACTGTGGTTTACTCACTTTAGAAATATTCTAAAACATTCTTTTGTCAAACTCAAGTCCAAGTCTGGAGTTGACTTTGTTTTTCTATCGTAACAACAACAAGAACAATCCTCACCAAATTTAGGGAGTAAACTCTTCACTGTCTGTCCCTGTAATGGGTTCGATCCTCATTGGGTGCCCCACTACTGTGGCTTTGTGTCAAATTGAAACATGCTGAAACAGAATATACTTGATATCTAAGTTTAGCTCAGTTTGACTCAAGACCACAGTAATGGGGCACCTAGTGAGGATCGAACTCATTACAGTAGCAAAGTCAGTATCAGAGGCTTGTTGACTATTACTACACTGATTGCGAAACTAGAGATTTCATGAAATTACTGTAATATTCAGGGATTTCACAAAATCCCTAGGTAAAGCTAAAGCGTACGTCTCTTAAGAGACAGATCCCATTGGAGTATTAACCTTATTCTTACAAGTTGTTATAATCACCCCTTTGACAGGATGCACGTTCACCGAACTGCTAAGGGAACAGGGACGTTTGTTTTAATGAAGTTTTCCAGGAATAAGCAGTGTCAACAAAATCTGGCAAAATAACTACGACTTTTATCACTTGCACTTATTCGCCTTTCCATTGGGGAAGGATGGAAAACATTGATCATACAAACTGGCGTTGTATCAAAATAAGACAAAGATCTTCGAACATTTGTACAAAGATAATCAATTCGTTTTAACTCTGGCTATTTTGTAAGAAAAGGCGATAAGGTCAGAATTATGTTTA
Organism: Architeuthis dux; assembly: GCA_006491835.1. NCBI lineage: Eukaryota > Metazoa > Mollusca > Cephalopoda > Oegopsida > Architeuthidae > Architeuthis > Architeuthis dux. The sequence continues at coordinate 250,193 of VCCN01006028.1, read as the reverse complement.
AAACATTGAAATCTGGGTCGGAAAACCTACTCCAGTAGCCTATGTAGTAGGCATTTCTTAAACGTAAATTAACATTTAAAAACTGTTGTTTGTAAGTTTTTTCTTGTTTTTGTTAGAAAGAATAAAGTCCAATTATGTGTCCATAAAAAATCAGCGTAGAATTGTGCTCTTAAAAGTCAATTTTAAATTTTAAACTATAATTTCCGCCATTTTGTTGACTTTTTGAACATTTTGTAATTTAAAAAGAATTTTAAATAGAGAATACTTCCGATGTTTTTTTTAAATTAGAAATATTTAGTTTCATCATTACTTAACAATACGATTTTCTATTCAAAAACTACATAAAAACCTCTTTTTTTCACGTTGGGGGGGGGGTCAATTATATGTCAAATATATGTCAGCCTGTGACCTACCGCAAAAGATAAGACCTGGCAACAATAGCACCTGCTACTAATTGACAATTACGGAAGCCATTACTTGTCAGTAAACCAGGAGCAGCAGATGGCTGACTGAGATTATTACAGCAGTTGTGTCCTCTTGGACATAATAATCATAGCAAATAAGTTTACGCAGGCGTGTATGTCCATCCGTAGAAAAATATCGGCCAATTAAACCGCAACAAAAAAATTAATCAAAGAATTGTCAATGGTTTCAGTTTAATTTTATTTTTACATATCTTTACTTACCCTTTCAGTACATCACGTGAGAACAGAATTGAACCGATCGCAAAAGAAAATTTTAAAATTAAAATTTTCTATAAAAAAGATTTCTCTTTTTACGGAAAATAGTGATAAATCATATTTTATCAAAATGAATGAAACATATTGGCAATTAGAGCAGTATTTCTTTTTCGCAGTTTTAAAAAAAACATTTTTTACCGAAAATCCTATATAGCTTTTTCAAAAACAGAAGCAGAATTTATATGTTCTTGATCTCGACTTAATAATGTAAAAAGATCGGATTGAGTATATTTCATAATGAAAAAATATTTTTTCGCGAAATTTGGAATACAAACTGATTTTTTAAAAAAAAATCATCCTTTATTCGATAAGTATTGAACATTTTATTAAAATCCAATACGTAGTTGTTGTGTTGTAAACTTTTTAAATCTAAGTGTTTTTTGCTCGTTAAAAAGAAAAAGAATTACTCGTTATTATTACAACCGGGTTTGTTTACATCCTGCGCGTATATTTACGCTATTTGTATTCAACAATATCTCCGGTTCTATAAATCTCATATATTTGGCTAATCTTTCAACTTACTAATGACACTAACATTTTCCGACGATAAAATTAAGTTTTATAGGATTTTGACGTTTATTTTATCAAGGTGTCAAATTACTTAGAGCTAGGTCATGAGGCACCAGAAATGCCTACATGTAGGTATATGTAAGAAAAATGTTACCGAAAAATTCGGTAATTTGACCATGAAAAACTATTTATCCCAACACCTACTTTTTACAATGTCCCTCGAAGTAATTTCCTTGGATATGGATCTCACAAATAATACTGTTCACAAAGAGTAGTGGCAAAGTACATATTACATTTTATTAGCTCGCACAGTTCAATTTCCCAGAATTATTAGGTAGCATCACATATGTATGTATGTATGCATCTATCGATCTATCTATCTATGTTGGTAATTGTCATGGAACATTTTAGAACAAAAGGTCACCTCCAGTACACCCCCCCCTCGATGGCCATATCCATAGTGTCAGGTAGAATTGGCCGTTTGGTCAGATTATATATGCACCAACAGACACGTATTATATATAACTAGCATAGTGTACCATGATGCATCCGTGAGGTACATCGCCAAGATACCGTTGTGGAAACTCCGGTACTTGGCGAGACTGCAGTGATTGGTTATTCGGGTCACAGCTGAAAATGGGAAGGTGGGTCATCTCGAAAGATAACGAAGCAATGCGAAAAATAGGCGTTTTAGTAATTCGATTTATTTGCAGTTTTTAGAAACTGCCCGATAAAATGAGAAGACACAAAGCGAATTACCATTTTCTACATCTACCCTTCGCACCCCCCACGCATTCTAACTCCGGTCACTTCTCTTCATCGTGACGTGGTCAACTCCTACCGATCGTAGTAGTCCCAACGCCTGGTCCTAAACATTCCAAGTCTGCTCTGTCCGGCTTCCCTCTGCTGACTCATTTCCCCCCAAAACCCAAAGGCCTACCCTTGCTCCCACTCGGCCAATCAACTCCCAGCCAATCCACACTTTGTCCCAAGCTCTGCCACCCCTGGTGACCTATATTCGGAGAAGACGTTTCTAAGCCAAGTTTTCTGAGACACTTGTTCTTTCTATACTACGATGCATACACTGCTCTATTTCTATTAACCACCCCATTACGTTGCTACAATAGCACCAGGATCATTACCGTATAGATAGGTACTTCTACCAAAGATCAGAGGATATGTGCGCTCTGCTGAGGATCAAAGTGTCGCTTGCGAGAGTAGTGTAGTACCTGTGTGTTCATTGAAAAGTGTTACACACAAAAATATATATGGATACACATTGCGTTTTATATATATACAAGCAGAGATACCCGGCGTTGCCAAGGGGGAAATAGCTTCAAATATAAAACCCTTGAAAACAAATGATATTTTATAGAGATTGAATGAGGTGGGTAGGGTTTATTGAAGTAAAAAATATTTGCACATCTTCTTTTTTTTTACAATACACACTTTTCGTAGATAGATGTATTCAAATGAATAAGTACTGAACATTTTTATTGAAAAATTAGTTGATTTTTGGCAGATTCTTAAAATCTTGGTGTGGTTCGGTTGTCACTGTTATCAAAAGTATGCGCGTGCGCGCACACACACACACACACCTTTCAAAAATACTTTTTACTTTAAAACCTTCCCCTATGTCCATTGAGGGTGCATGCCAAATTTAGTTGGACAACACCCATGTTTAAGTTGTTTGACGTGACAGACAAACAAACACACAGACGGACACCACCCAATTATATAAGAAGACTAGCATAGCATCCGTAACAAATGACGGGATTTTTAAGTATGATATATATTTTAGTATAAATGTATTCATTGTATAATCTTTTGAGGACGACATTCCCTGCAAAGAAGTTTGATTCCAAGAGTTTAACCTGGCATTCTACATCTGTACTTTCTTTTAGTTAGCCCGATTCCTTGTTATTCTCAGAACTACATATATTTATACACAAATATATATGTTTGTATAAGTTACATTTTTAATTTTTTAATTCAATAATTCTAAGTAGTATATGATTAAGATTTCACACACCCAAAAGTTCTTTTTTTAGATAACAAAATTAGTCAGATCTTTCAATAATTCAGATCTCAGTTATTTTCTTATTTCTGTTCTGCCCGTCTCTCAGATAGCACTTGCTGTATATATCATTGTCCCCTTTCCGCCAACTCGACTACTCTTAGCCTACCTAATGTATACAAGCTGGAGCGTTCTAAGCTGCTGTATATATTATTATCCCCTTGCCATACTCAGAACCAACAAACCAGCAAATCAACCAACACATATGTGTGTGTAACAAAGAGCGTGCAGACACTATACTCTGATCCCAGGCAGAAGTAAATAATTCCGTCATTTTTGACGAGTACTATGCTTTTATGTAGTGTGAAAAATGTTCTTTTCCTCGAGACTGAGGAGCACTCACTCAGATGTATCAAAAACAGTACAGGATAGGATACAACGCTGTCGCTGGGCTGTCGAAACACTCTGACAGCGGCGAAATAAATAACTGCACTCGTAGTAAATTGTATTGGTTCCAAGTTACAGAGTGAAGGAGATCTCTTAGTTTAACGTCGGGGTTCATCGAAAAACGTTTCTTGTTTTATAACTGTACAGGAATTCCTTGATTAGTGCGGTTAATTCGTTCCAAATTTTCCGTACTGTTCAACTCCGCACTGTTCAAGGTCTTATTATAATTTAATGTGTGTGGGGTATTTTTCAGCTTATACTTGGTTATAATAATTTGTACAGCAATACCTGAACCGTATTACATCAAAACCCGTACAAATCAATGTATTCCTGTACTTAAATAACATTCTAGCCACGACCAAACGATAAGTGGCGTAAAACTTTGAAATCTGGGATGAAAATAAAACCGAAAACTCTCGATGATCATTGGTCTAAGGAATTTAAGACATTCACGTCAGCACTCCAACTCGTTTGAAACAGAAGATAGGGGGAAACGAATTTACAATAGACCGGGCAACTTGCAGTATGTATGTAAATATGCACAAGAAACTGAAAAAAAAAACAAATATATGTT
>VCCN01006028.1:220927-233966 GCA_006491835.1 Architeuthis dux | reverse complement strand
AAGCCCAAGAGATACAGATTGATAAGATATATCGTTGAAGAGCTGATGGTATATCTGCCGGACAATGATTCAACGACAACACTTTACCGATAACAATTTAACGAGATATACAAATTACCGAGAAGGGCAAAATGAAATAAAATTATAAAATAAAACAAAATAAATTTCACAAACAATTACTTTTGTTTTTTATTTAAGCTAAACAAATTTAAGATATTTTGCCGAACGATTGTCAAATCTTTCGATATATTTTCGCCCCAATGCATTCTTTTTAATTCTTAACCTTTTTGTAATTTTAAAGATCTCGGTCCATTATATATCTCGGTAAATTGTATCTCGATAAATTGTATATATCGATAAATGTTGCTGTCGTTAACTTGTTGTCGGTGAATCGTTGTCGGTAAATCTTCAGCGACCAATTTCTTTTATTACTAGTTTTCTCCATCTCATTATTGTTGCTTCTTATTACAACGCTATAAGACGATAGACACTTCGATCGTTAGATCAAGCAGCGCTACATAGGAAATAAAGAAGTGGATTCCAACAAGACTTGAACTCCTACCCAACACCTCTGGAACCCGTCTTTCATGGACGTCGCCTCAACCACTTTGGCTACAGAAGCCTCGATGATTAAGCGTGGCACAAACTATTAGTTAGTCTGCCACTTATTTCTTTCCACTCCTTTCCAATATTTTTGTTTTAATACCTCGTAACAGTAGTCAAGTAATCTTTTAAAACTTTTTAGTAGGGGGGGTCAGTCACGTGATAAATTTGATCGAATAAATAACCAGTTCGTTACCATGTCATTGAATTCATTCGAAATTTTCTTTCTGTGAAACTTTTTTCTGCATTAAATGATTTTATCTTGTCCCTTGATTAATTCTTCGTCGATTGATATGTTGTTTTTTTATGCCAAACGATGGTAGACAATGCTGTTTTGACGAAAGTTTTCTCAAGCAATGATCGCCTCATGGCGCTGCAGGAAAATAGATCCGATCGCACGCAGAGACGCGTCGGCATTTTCGCTATCGTACGTTCTCCTTTGTTCTGAATTCTCCATCCTTTGTTATCAATAACCATAGGTTATTCTTCTGTTTCCTATTTTTTTTTATTATGTCGCGCAACGGAATTAATATTTCATTCATGAAATAATCGATGATAAATAAAACTAACATGATTGCCTAACCGATTGCTTCGAAATTTAATGTTTTAAACATCACCATAAAGTTATTTAAGTAATCTGCCCTGTCACGTCTTTCGCATCCCTCATGATTCTAACAACAAGTATTCTTCAAATGGATGATGCAATGCATAAACTGGTCCTTGTCTAACACGCTTGGTTCCTTTCTTCTTTCTGTTACTAACACAATGTAACAGACCATTTCTTGTATATCTTTACTTAACACCCAAGTTCATTTGTGCTAACACACAATTACCCTTTGACTAGAGCTCCTTAGCAGTCTCTTTAGAATAGCTTCTAACAAGTTTTAAAAGACGCGAATTTGTTCGTATGCAAATTCGGTCTTAATCTTATTGGTCAGATTACAACCTGCCCTATGCGAAAATGATCGGTTCTTTCTTTGCAAGATTGGTTTAGCTCATTTTGTCAAACTCCAGGCAGTTACTTTGTTTTCCTACCTTAACAAGAAGGATCCTCACCAAAATTACGGGTGTAAACAGATACTTTAAAACCGCATTCCCCTATCGAGATTTGAACTCACGACCTAGTGGTTGCTAAGCTGGTGTCTTACTGACTGAGCTAAATTTACAAGTCTTAGACTTCGCAAAGATTTATCATACAGATTCGCATGGGCTTATTTCATTCTAATAAATAAATGTAGAAACAAATATATCTATGATTTTATTTTTAAAAAATGTACAATACAAAAGTTTCAGTAATCATCTTCAGTCGCATTAGAAGTTGGAATAGAGTTTGACCCTGCAGCAGCCAGTCTTGTTAGTATTATTTTCTTTCTTTCTTTTTTTATAGCGAGCATTTTTCGTTGAATTTACTTAAAATTCTCAAATTTTGATTTTCTATCTCTTTTAGAGCTTCTTATCTTGGCAAATTTAACTTCTTTTTTATTACAATTATTGGATGTTCAGCCGTTAAGGAACGGTTTTCAAGATTAGCGGCCGAAGGTAGTTGTCCCGAATAAGGTTCCTAAATTCTTTGTGTAGTGAAACACATTGAGAAGGTTCTAGGCAACTATCGCCCGATTACACTACTACCTAACATATACAAACTATTCAGAAAAATAATCACAAACAGATTATCAGGCACTCTAGACGAAAACCAACCACGCGAGCAGACATGCTTCAGAAGCGGCTACTCGACAATAGACCACCTACACACAATAAATCAACTAATCGAGACAACCCTAGAATACAATAAACCACTCTGTTTGGCCTTCGTAGATTATGAGAAAGCATTTGACTCTGTAGAACATGCAGCAGTCTTCAACGCAATGCGCGAACAAGGAGTTAAAGAGAACTACATAGAAAATATCCAAAACACATACGAAAATGGCACAGCAATAATTAGACTACATAAAGATACAAACAAGATAAAGATAGCAAAGGGAGTAAGACAAGGGGATACAATATTACCTAAACTATTCACAGCGAGCCTAGAAAGCATCTTTCGGAAAACTGACTGGGAGGGAATGGGAATAAAAGTAGATGGAGAATACCTAAGCAACTTAAGATTTGCAGATGACATTTCTATGACATCGGAAAGTAAAAAGGTTTAAAGATGTATAGAACAAAGACAAAAGTAATGTTCAACGATAAAGTCCCCAAAAAGGTCATAAAGATAGAAGGCGAGATACTAGAAGAGGTCGATGAATACATCTACCTAGCTCAGGTAATAAAGCTAGAGAAAGACCATGACTGCGAAATAAAACGACGCATAACGATAGGTTGGAAAGCATTTGGTATGAATAGAGACATTCTGAGGAGCACCTTGCCAATGTGCCTAAAACGAAAAGTATACAACGGTTGCATAATACCAGCCATGACTTATGGATGCGAAACCTGGAAATTAACCAAACGAGCTGAAAACCAACTTAGAATAGCACAGAGAGCCATGGAAAGAGCAATGCTAGGGGTAACGCTAAGAAATAGAAAAAGATCAACATGGATCAGAGAAAGGACTAGAGTAAAGGATATACAATTAATTAAACAATAAAAGTGGAGATGGGCCGGCCACCGCGCGAGAAGAGATGACAATAGATGGGGGAAAAGACTAACAGATTGGTGCCCATAGGACAGTAAAAGAAGTAGGAAACGACCAGACACAAGATGGAGGGACGAGTGTTATTATTATTTTAAACCAATCAAGATCTAATGTTGCCTGCAGTCAAACACGAACCAGTGACATTGTTGTTTTGTTAAATACATCTCGTATCAACATGATGTTACATCGATATCTGCTTAGTGTTTATGTTTTTGTATATCCGTATGCATGTACGGATGCACATTGGTGCAACAATCAAGTCATACCAAAATTTGCTTTCCACATTTACCGTTTTTGCTACATGGCGCATCTGACTGGATATGCAGCTGAGCAGAAAATGTGTTCCCCCGGGATATCTTTTTAATGGTTTGATTGGTTGTGCTTTGCTGTCAACATTTTGTGGGATTAGCTTCAGTCTGAGCAGTTTTTTCTCTTAATTGAAACAATATTGGCGGCTTCGAGCCCCATATTTAAACTTGCCATTTCATAAACGGGATCTGTGTTGTAACTTGGATAGCACCATATTGCCATTTCATAAACATGAAATGGCAATATGGTGCTCGAAGCCGCCAATATTGAAAAACTGCGAGTGCAAAAAGTATTTAAAAAAGTTCATGTTAACATTTTAAAACACGAAAAAAATTTTACAAATTTATAAATTTTTTACAAATTTGTTTTAAAATTTTACATTTTTTAACAAATTTTAAAATAAAAAATCTTTCTAAATTTTAAATTGTTTAAAAAATGTTAATATTTAAAAAAATTAAAAAAAAAATTTTAAATTCTTTTAAATTTAAAAAAAAGTTTAAATTTAACACCTTCAAAATTGACAGAATTTGGGCCAAAGATTTGAAAAAGAAATATTGAAACAAGATTGAACAAAAAGCAGAAATCTTTGGTCCAATTTCTCTCAATTTTGAAGGTAAACTATGTTAAAATAAACTTTTTGAAATGAATCGGATACGTTTTGCACTCACTGTATATCCATCTTATTAAAAATAACACTTCCTATTAGAAAGTTTAACTAGTCTCGAAAGTGTCGAGAGACCGGATAGATTCAAGCCAAGTGTGACATCAACAGCTCCTTTTTTCATTCCTACCCCACCACCATGCCAAATATAAGATGAGACGCTTAGCTGACGGTTATCATAAGTGTTCAACAACAACAACAACAACAGGGATGGCTGCTATCGATACTATAAGTGTCACAGACACAGCAGGAAAGGAGATAGCAGAAAAGAAATTTAGGTAGTTTAATAAGATGGAAGGGAACGGTAAGAAAAGTTAGTTTAATAAGAGGGGCTGGTGGCTACTACTGATACTATAAATGTGAAAGACACAGCTTATATATTTATATATATTTATGATTTGTTTACGTTTGTATTGCCTAGAATCTCTGCTACTTTCTTAATTATATATGTCAGACATAACTCTTTCCCACTATGTCAAAATACCCTGAAACAACATTAAAACTAATCAAAAAGAGGAGAAATGTGAAGATAAAAACTAAAGAAGACGAAAACAAAAAAAGACACAAACAAGATAAAAATAGCAAAAGGAGTAAGACAAGGGGATACAATATCACCTAAACTATTTACAGCGAGCCTTGAAAGCATCTTTCGGAAAACCGATTAGGAGGGAATGGGAATAAACATGTAAAAAAGTAGGCTTAAAGATGAAAAGAACAAAGACAGAAGTAATGTTCAACAATAAAATCCCCCAAAAGATCATAAAGATAGAGAGGCTCTAGAAGAGGTTGATGAATACATCTATCTAGGGCAGGTAGTAAAGTTAGAGAAAGACCATGAAAGCGATATATTGAAGAGCACCTTGCCAATATGGCTAAAGCGTAAAGTATACAATGGATGCATAATACCAGCCATGACTTACGGATGCGAAACATGGAAACTAACAAAACGAACCGAAAACCAACTAAGAATCGCACAGAGAGCTATGGAAAGAGCAATGATAGGGATAACTGTAAGAGATATAAACAGATCAACATGGACCAGAGAGAGAACTAGAGTGAGGGATGTTATACAAATAATTTAGCAACAAAAATGGAGATAGGCTGTTCACCTAGAAAGAAGAGATGACAATAGATGGAGCAAAAGACTAACCGATTGGTGCCCATGGTACAGTAATAGACCAGACACAAGATGTAGGGATGAGATGGGAAAGTGTGCCGGTATGACGTGGCAGCGATTAGCACAATCGAGGTCATCATGAAAGGCGATGGAAAGGCCTTTATCCAGCAGCGGACTTATAGCGGCTGAAGATGATAATGGTGATATATGATTTACAGCAGTGAGCCTTCGAGCAATACCGAAATTCCAGGTTAGGATCTTACTTTGCTTGCAAACATTGTGTATATTAGGTTATGATCTTCGTGTATATTTCCTTCTTCGATTTTTAGACCCGGGGAAAGTGTCATCTTATAGCAATGAGAGCATCGCATTTGAAGAGGACATTGCAAAAACGTGGCAAGTGATCGCAATTCACTCGCGGACATATCTATCCATCTGATCAAGAACAACACTGTCTATCCAAAACAGCTCACTGTATTGCTCCCCGCCTAACTTATTCCTTGTTTGTTGGTCACGTAACAAACATGGACCAAGTTCAAATGCTAAAGTGTTCTTTTATTATACTAGGGTACAGACACACCACTGATTATTCTGCTTTTATTCGGTATTTCCAGTGAGGTGTTTTGGATAGAGAGTGCTGTTTTAATGGCCCTGAATGAATAAATAATGAATACAATCATTACCGACCAGAAAAAAGTGAAAAAACGTGTTACCGATGTCTCCACTAAACACGTGGCTCTTTCGTCGTAACAGAGTGGTCATTAATGAATCAGGAATTACTTTTATTAAATTTGACTAGTTTTTACCTTCATCCTTATTTTAATTGTTTTTATACAACTTATTAATTCGGGCCACTTTTTCTATGGCAACGAATAACAGCGCGATCGAAAATAAAGAGTAAGGCTTTGGTGAGAATCGAACTCACACCCTCATTGATAGACGGAGAGTAGTTTACGCCTAGCTGCTTTTTACCAATCGGCCACGACAACATCATGGATTAGCAGAGGCTGATTCACACTTATAGACTCACTCCCTACAACCAACTCTGCGCCATATTTATGTTGTTTTACATATGAGACCTAATAGTCTTTTATAAATCAATCTTTATTATTATTGGATGAAGTATTGTAAGACACCACTTTTATTAAATTTGACTAGTTTTTACCTTCATCCTAAATTATATGCTTGTTGGAATTCTTGTTATAGTAGCAGAACAGGCCAAATCGCGTCATACAATCACCAAAGTTAAGCAACGTCGAGCCTGGTCAGTACCTAGATGGGTGACCGTCTGGGAATACCAGGTGCTGTGAGTAACTGGGGATCATGCAGAGAGCATCCCGTTGCGATCCCGTTAATCCTCTTAAGGAGTAGACCGATCTCTACAATACACTCCATAATCCAAGCCAAAAGCCCCCTCACCCCTATCTACTGACCTTTCTACTGGCCTGGCTGCGTGCTACAAGAAATGAATGTATGAGTAGCAGGACCTTTTAGTGAGAGAAAGTATTTAATTAGAAGCCGTCAACCAAAACTGTCACTAAAACTATTAACATAGGTTTCTTTTGTTTTCAAGTTTGTCTGGCTGACTGTCTGTCTGGTTATGTATGTATTTATCACGCGTACAGACCGCACCAATGGAAGTGGAGAACTGGAAATTTCAAAAGATTATGTCTAGAAAAAACGTTTTTTTTATCCCCCCCACCGTAATCGGAGTTCAATTTGCAATGTAATTTTATGCTAAATTGATCACTGGTTTGTGTCCAGCAGCATTCACTCTTGTTTTTTTTAAAATCCGACTTTTTTAGTGATCAACAAAATGCGAGAGAAGTAACTTATTCATTGATAACCTCTTTTTCCAATTTTTTAATTGATCACCCCCAAAACAACATTCTGCCAAAAGAGGTTGGTCCCGTGACAATTTCTATAGAGTGTCCTCACGTAGGTTTGATAAAAGCCACACGGAGTGAGAATTGTATGTGACATTTTCAGCGTTATGTGACTTCTAAATGAATCGAGCTAGAGACATAGACGCGAATTGAAGATCGTCTTTGTAAGCATTGTCGGCCCTCGGCTGCTGTTAGGCTCCAAGTCTGTGTTCAACCAATCTATATCATTCATTCGCAACAGGAGGGGCCATATGCCCCCCACCCCTTGAGGGCCCTAACAGATTTGAAAGATGTGAAAAATTATACACATTCTCCTTTAACAAGTATTTCTGATGGATATGAATTGCTTTTTGAGAACGGGGAAGAATGCTGATGTGTGTAATTTCATCTAAATTCAAGATTCCCATCGATCGAATGAGAGACGAAAAGTCCAGCAACGGTAAGCCTTAACATTTTTATATTAATCAATAAATTATGTACAAAATATGCTATGAATTCAAATGGAGGTTTTATGTTGAATTTCACGATATTTCATCGTTTCCTTACTAAAAATTCGACAAAACATTATTAAATTAATATAACAAAGCGTTATTATTCATGCAGCATGTTTAGTTGATTGCATATCTTAAATTGGCGTTTGCTTAAAACTGTTTTATTTTCTTAAGCAGGGCTTCTTAAACTTTTTCTCTCGCGATGCCTTTTGATGAGATAACATTTTTTGCGACTCCTCATTCATTATTATAAAAGCCATCGGCAATAAAGTAATCAAAAAGGTCTCCCTTTTGGTACCAAAGAAAACGGAAGTGATTACTTCCCCTTATTAGAACTCTCCTACTACTACTTTAGACTCCATGATTAGTAAGCACAAGCAAATCTCTCGTCTCTTATTCATTACAGGCACTATGACTATATATGTGTCTTTAGACATATCAACAAATCTGTACAAATAAATTACTGAACTGTAACAAAAAAAAAAAAATTAGTGAATAGGATTGAGCTATTTTGCAATAAGCACCCAAGGGGTGAATTTTTGTATCGAGATGAAAAAACAAACACTAGTTACGTATTATTCTTTAAGACAAGATTTTCAAATATTTCCGCGACCCCAATAATCTTTACGCGACCCACTTGTCCTTTGAGGAGACCTAGTCTAAAAAGATGTCTCATAATAAAACTGACTGTTTTTTTGTTGCATATGGCGGTTTGGCTCCGAATGCAGTGCGCATACTACTCTTGATGGGACAATTGTGCACGTGGTATTCTCGGATTTTCCTGACATTTTCGACGCTAGTTGTGCACACGGTGCAAGCTGTGCACACACATAAATATTTGCCTCTTTTTGTGGTGTTTGACTCAAGTAACGGCTCGTGAGTGCTGCGTTTGAAGCCATGTACAGGTTGAAAAAGCTTGGGTTTTCCAAAAAGATGGATTTGACAAATTGCCAAGTAATTAACCTCCGCTTATAACCTCATCGAGGGTGTTGCAGGGTTAGGTACACAATGGAAATTGTTAGTAAGACCCACTTCTGGCTTGCCAGGCCTGTCAAATCTTTGTTCTGCTTACAAAACCTTGTATCTCACGATGGTCACCCATCTAGGTACTGACCAGGCTCGATGTTGCTTAACTTCGGTGATCTATGAGAACTGGTGTATCCAACATGATTTGGACGTAAATCCTTAGCCCCGGGGAGAGGTTCCTCAATCCTAGTCCTTATGCTGACTGCTTTGCGAAGAGGCATTTTAAAAGTCTTTGGTATGACTCGGCGGTGGATTGAACCACGACCTACCGAACCGGAGGCGATCACTCTACCACTGGGCCACAATGATCGGTGTACAAGGAATTCACCTGACATTAATACCGCCTCAAATCTCTAAGGAAGATACTATTCCCGATAGCGTTCAATGCGGGTGGCTGGAGAAGTTTTGGGTAAAGGTAATAAGAGTCAATTCCCGATGGAATGTAGAGCCCGGTAACAAAGACCGGGTTTCTGTTGCATCATCTTAGTGATCCTTGCAAGTTTCAAGTCTGGTCGAGACAAGTGCTTTATTCCTACAACTTTTGTATGGCCACCCTCTTGGCAGGATGCTCGTCCACCAAAGGGATACCACCACCCTAATCACACAGTGTACTCAACTGCTGAGTGAACAGGGGAATTTATCCTAATGAAGAGTTTTCCGCACTCTTCGCTCATACCGGGAAACGAATCCAGGACCTTCTGCGTTTGAGGCAGACGTGCTAACCATTACACCATCCGAGCGGACCAAGTTTTGGGGGAATTAATAAAAGCAACTGTACATGTTCAGAGCGCTCCTCTGTATCCCTGGGCCACGGTGATCCATCTAATCAATATGGGTGTGCACATTTCATAAGCTAAAGACTATAACTATAGTAAAAAAAGGAAAAGGAAAAGAAAAAGAAGTATAATGACGAAACATTCGTCGTAACAGCGGAAATTGGTTTTGCTGGAAGGTTCGTCCTGGGAGTAGAGGTCGTTGGGGTCATGTTGAACTGAACTGCCAGGGTCATGCATTCTTCATGTCATTCCAACATGCAAACGGAGTTATTTAGTAGTGCCCATTTCCTCTCCAACTATTATGTTGCAGATGGTATTGCGTTACGTGGTACCGTTACCATGGAAGTATCCTCGTCCTGCCTGAGGTAATTATGGCAGATTGCATTGCCAATTCACTCCCACTCTTTGCTCAGTCGCGACCGCCGTGTTTCAGGCGAAGGATATTTGTATTTTAAAAAGAGAATAAAATAAATACTAAGCCATAATCTTAATTGGATAAAACGCTTTTAGTTTTACCATTGGTGACAGGGAAATTATACCAATCACCAGTGGTAGAGTGTTTGATTCTGGTTCCGTAGGCTGCGGTTCAATCCACCGCAGAGTCATACCAAAGACCTTTAAAATGGAACTTAATGCCTCTCCGCTAAGCACTCAGCACAAGGACCAGTATTTAAGAACCTCTCTCATACCGGCTAAATCACGTTGGATACACCGGTTCTCGTAAAATCATCGAAGTTAAGAAACGTCGAGCCTGGTCAGTACCTAGATGGGTGACCATTGGGGAATACCAGGTGTCGTGCCGGAGGTTGGTCTTACTAACAATTGCCCGTGTGTACCTAACGCTGCGACACCTCCGGTGAGGGTATAAGCGGAGAACGATTATGATGGTGCTGTTGACAGGGCAATCTCTGCCACGTCTTACCGGCAAATCTTTCTATTTCATCCCTGTGTCTGGTCTTTTCCTACAGCGTTTAATGACCAATCGGTTAGGTTTTTGCCCCATCTATTGTCATCTCCTCCTGATAGGTGATCAGCCCATCTCCATTTTTGCTGCTTAATTATTTGTATAATATCCTTCACTCTAGTCCTCCTTATGATCAATGTTGATCTTTTTCTATCTCTTAGAGATATACCTAGCATTGCTAGACATAATAAGGAGTAAAAGGTTGAAATATTCAGCCCTCTAGCTCCATTGGTGCGGCCTGTAGGCGTGATACATACATGCGATTCTCTATACTATTCTAAGTGCAACCGTTGTATACTTTACGCTTTAGGCACATTGACAAGGTGCTCTTTAAAATGTCTCTATTCATACCGAATGTTTTCCAACCTATCGTTATGCGTCGTTTGGGACACAAATGTCCAGAACGCGAAAACAACGGACGCAAAATGTCCAGGGACGCCAATGACCAGAACGCATTTGACCGGGACACAGTTTATCAGGACACAACTGCTCTAATACCTTTAACACCGTACGCAATTAACAAAGAAAGTCAGTGTTATATCTTGTATATATAAGTGAGAGGTGTCACACCGTCTGTCTGTCTGTTTGTCTGTCACGCTATAGAAACCACGTAAACATTGGCAGTGCCCAACCAAATTTGCCATGCATACTCAATGGACTTGAGGGATGATTTTAAAGAAAAGCATTCAAAGGTTTATTATTGACAATGTAGCTATAATGCTAATCTGGACCCTCCTTTCCGTTCAATATACAAATACATAACTTCCTATTTTATATGTTTATATATAATTTTTTACAGGGTCAAACGTGAAGGGAAACCTTTTCCCTCTTTAGGGGGTCAAAAGTGTAGGGACACTGTTTCTCATTTAAGTGGATAAAAGTGAAGGGAAGATTTAGCGTTAGTCCTATTTTTACACCTTAAATATATAACCCGGCGGGTACTTCAACTAGTTTAGTTATATTTAGTCCATCCAAGTAACGTGACCTTTATAAGACTGGTCACATAAACAATAACTGATTTAACCTTCGTTAAAAACAGAGATTCCCTTCTTGACATATTCCTAATTTTTACGGAACGAAGCGGAATTGAAGGAATAGGGTCTGGAAAATTGCTGAATGACAATCTTCTAAGTGCGCGTAGGCTTGTCTCCGGGCATGGAATATCAGCATTCGAAATCGTATCCTTTAAGAGAGTTCGAAAACCGACCTCAGGTACCGGTGAAGAGATTCCCTTCTTAAAGTGATAAAAGAGTACATACAGTATCGCCTATAAATAAGTAGACCGTTACCACTATTTTATAGAAAGTTAATTTTCTTCTAAACCAAACATAGCAGGATTTTATTATTTCAGGTATTATTTATGACCTATGAAACTCTACAGCATTGAAACTCTGTGGCCAATATGAATATGTTGCCGTCCAAAGATGCGTACAACACTACTAGTTTAGTAAGGCACAAGCCAAATGGAGATTGGAGAATAGTGGTTAGAAGATTATGTTACGCCGATCTTTCAAGTGGAGGATGGCTTGACTTCCTGCCTGGAAAAATAGCATTCGAGATTCTGTCGTAGTGGTTAGGAAACTACTTTAGCAGATTGTTACTGCTGTAGTGAATAAAAGAGTACATACAGTTCACAAGGTAGCCTTGTGCCAGATTAGGATATATAGATATGGATGCTGATCATTATTACTGTAATCAGTTCGATCCATATTAGGAGACCCACACTTCGCGCCGGGCTTGCCAGATAGTTGTAGATGTTTCTGGCCAAAAAACATGCTAAAAATGGCAAAAGATGGCCAAATGTCAAAATTGTTTATAAAAACAATTATTTAATTATTTATTTTTATTAGATGAAGTATTGTAAATCATCATTATTATTATTTTTTAAATGTATACTACTATCTAGCGTCATCTTAATTTCTCAGTTATCGCAAATTTATGATGACAACTGAAACTGAAGAATTAAGATGAAGGTTAATTTATAAAAAGTTGCAATACTTCAGTACACAGTAAATATAGCCAAACCAAAAAATGCATGGCCAATAGTTTTTCGAAAAGTCCAGATTTGTCAAATTTGTCCAGAAAAAGGCCAAAATGGCAACCCTGCTTCTCGCATTGTGCCAGACTAAGCTCATCAGGAATAGGAAGATTGTGGTGTATTCAATGTTAAAATGGGGAGGGGGGCTAAGTGACTTGAAAATCATTATCCAAATTCCTGGATACTTACCTGGACTTGAACACAGAGCATTATACTTCGTTTAAAAAGATCAGAAGTGACCGTTGGCTCACCCAAAGGATACCCTTTCTATATCAATAATTGGGTATGGACCATTAAACTTCGTTTATACAGATCAGAAGTGACAGCTGCCTAACCCAAAGGATACCATTTTTATATCAATAATTGGGCACGGATCATTAGATTCGTTTATACAGATCAGAAGTGACAGCTGCCTCACGGAAAGGATACCATTTCTCTATCAATAATTGGGCACAGACCATTAGACTTCGTTTATACAGATCAGAGGTGACAGCTTCCCGATCCAGAGGATACCATTTCCCTATCAATAATTG
>VCCN01006028.1:181951-193316 GCA_006491835.1 Architeuthis dux | reverse complement strand
TCTCTTTTAAAGAGTTATTTCCTTTTTACGTTGCATTTTTTTACAAACACCCTGTATATGCGAGAGTAATGATATCCTAGTAGTCAACACCCGTGGAATTTCCACTGATCCAACTATTATAAATAAAACATCACATGGTGACCTTAAAACATCTCTTAGATAATATTGTATAACGACTAGAATAACCAAGATAGCTTCGGTAATTTTTCCCTTCTATTCTTTTAAGTCAGATGATAAATTCCTCCTAAAACTAAATTATCTGTGCCATAAACGACAACATTGTCGTTTATGGCAAAGTTGATCGATTGCAGCTTTAGTGTAAGGGATAGAAAGCAGACAATGTAAGATAGTGCCAGGAGATCAATTACGTGACTTGCAAATCATTTTTATAGGCGGATATCCCTGTGATCCCAGTAAAACAAAGTATTAACGATTTGGACGTGGAAAGCTACAGCATCGAATAAGCCTAAAAGCCCCAAAATATGAAATCCTAGAGGGGATAAATATTAAGCTGAATTCCCCGATATATTAATCACGTACCGGCAAGGATGGTCCGCTCGGATAGTTTAATGGTTAGCACGTCTGCCACAGTTCGATTCCCGGTATGAGTGAAGAGTGTGGAAAACTCTCCATTTGGACAAATTTCTCGGTGCACTCAGCAGTTAATTGAGTACATTCCAAGCTGTGTGATTAAGGGGGGGGTAGTATCCATTCGGTGAACTTGCATCCTATATGCCAAGTGGGTGGTCATACAAACTGATAGGAATAAAGTCCTATCAGCTGACGCAGCAACAGACTCCGGGACTTCGTCACCGGGCTCCTTGGGTGTTGTCTCTTAAGAGACAGGCAAGTATGCGCAAACGCATTGCACGTACTTGTGTGCGCACATTCACACGCAGAGATACACCAAAACACACAAATATAGATGCTCACACACAGCGATACACAAAGACATACAAACTTTGACTCACATACATACATATAGATGGACACACATAACGATGCACAAGCACACACACAATGCACAAACGCACATTGATGCACACACTCACATATAGATGGATGCACACACTTCGGCGCACAAGCATAGATAAATATTAATGCACAATCACACACATATATCTGCACAAACACACACACCTTGGTGCATAAACATATAGCTGCAAAATTACACACGCAAATAGATGTACAAATACACCGATCACGCATATAAATGGACACACACATTGATGCTCACATAGATGCAGAAGCATATACAACTTGATTTATAAAGCCATACACATAGATGCAAAATTACACATTTATTATCCTAGCATGTATACTACAAGCAGGTGTGCAATACTTAAACAAGCCTGAAAGTCAGACCATAGATGCGCTATTCTTTCTTGTGTGAAGATCTAGTAAGGTCAGTGTCGATAACTTTATGTTGAAGTTTATATCTACAATTGAGTGAAAGAACATCTTAAAACACCTAAAAACATTTAGATTCTAAAATCTAGAAAATATATTACATTTTATTAATAAAATAAATGTGACTTTAATTTTCAACATTTATTTTATTAAAATATTACTTAATTTTATTAAAAATCATCTAAATTTCTGACATCTAGATGCAACCAAAGACACCTAGATTTAAAAATATCTAAATTTGCAACACTGAGCAAAGGACGTAACTTGTTTCTTCTTATTACCACTGATGCCTGATGGTTGTGTAATAGTATCAGTTGAAAGAAGCCCTCGGTTCATTCTAGATGTTGAATGTAGAATGGCCATGGTCACAGACGTAATAAAACGAGGTTTGATAACAGCCGATGATGTTCTGTCGCAGTAGTAGTAGAAAAAACACAACACACCTGTGCCTCTCTCCAATCCGCTGAGCGCCCGAGAAGCTAAAAAGAAGAGACTCTGGGCCAACGCTTTTTTGCGAATGCTTATGAAAAAACAGGAGATATCATAGAATCTATTAGAAAACTCAAATGGCAATAGGCAGGCCATGATGCAAGAATATCAGACAACCACTGGACATCACGACTCACAACGTGGATCCCCAGAGATCATATGCAAAATTATGGCCGGCAGAAAATGAGACAGCGTAATGATTTAGACAGATTCAGGAGATATTGACGCCGCGACGCCCGCGATAGAGAGATCTGGTGAATCTTGGGGAAGGTCTATGTCCAACGACGGATTTTAAATGCTGCTGATGATGATTCGTTGCTTTATATATGCGTTCCCTGACTAAATCCACATCAGCACCTGATGCCGTGTACTTACTTGGCTACATGATCTGCGACTTGTGTCTTCATCTAATCAGGTGATGTTACTGAATTTGAGAGACGTGTCCTTTTATCACACCAGCCATGACCCTCTTTGTTCAAGCCGCGTTGCTGAATATATTACAGTTACCTTTAAAATCAAACCTTTCAATAATAAGTAGATTCAAAATTGTCCATCGTACATTTGTGTGAATAGATATAGCGAATATAATTAGAAACCGTCAACAAAAACTGTCAACAAAACTGTCAACTTGGGTTTCTTCAGTTTGTAAGTGAGTCTGGCTGGCTGGCTAGTTAGCTGGCTTCCTGGCTATCATGTATGTGTCACGCCTACAGGCCACACCAATATAGCTAGAGAGATGAAAATTTAAACATTTAATCTTCATTTCGTCTAGAAAAAACCCAATAGAAAGGTTTTTAGGGGGGGTTCAAATTACAATGTATGTTTTGCTTAGTTTTTGTCCGGCAGCATTCACGCTTGTTTTTTGAAAGTTGTTTTAGTGATCACCACCCAATAAAGGGCGAGAAAAGTAACTTATTTATTGATCATCCCGGTTTGAAATTGTTTTAATTGATCACCCCCAACATGCTGCCAAAAGACGTTGGTCACGTGACGGTTTCTATTGAGTGACTAACCGGACCTATATTAATGATGTTTTTGTTTTAAAAATTGATTACTTCATTATTATCTATCTTCTGGTATCAACTTTAAGTGCGTGCCTAGACAGGTACATTTTAACATTTCCCCCTCCGATCATTTGCATGTAGCGTACATAAATATAGACACATATATCTGTGACTCTACCAATTTGTTTCTCTTTGTATTGACTGTAAGTTTCACTGATGATATAGGTGTATTCCAGCGTTACTCTATTTAGAACTTATTCACTATAGCGCACTTTTTCAAATATGTTTCGTAATAAATTTTGTAATGTTTAATTTCCGAAATAACTTATGATAACAGGCAGCATCCTAACCAGTCTCCGAAATAACTGTATACTGTACACTTGTGCCATTTCTATGAGAATAAACACGTACGCGTACACAATAATATATCATGTAGCGATATACATCGACACCTCGTAATACTTCACCAGATGAAATACACAGTACTAATCCATCATATCATATATTTTAATTTGCTGGTACATTCTCTATTTATGTTGTTTTAATGACTACGTATGTTTCGTTTAGCGCTGCATTTTTTAGAACGTAACTAGCGCTAATCGAGGTAACTGTACGGACTTCAGCATCGTTTAAGAATGCATATATTCTCTTTTTTGGGATGATTAAAAAAGAAAAACAAATGTCATGTACAACAAACATGTTGACAACATAGACACAGCGATAAAAATCGCAAACACAGAGCTGAAGAGTGTAGACCACTACATCTACCTAGGACAACGAATATCCATGAAATCCTCAAAAGAAAAAGAAATCAGGCGAAGAATCACTCTAGGTTGGCAAGCTTCCGGTAGAGCAAGCCCAACCTTCGAGAATAAGAAAATCACATTAGTCCTAAAAAGAAGAGTCTACAACCAATACATACTCCCCATTGTCACCTATGTAGCTGAACTTAACCAAAAGATTGGCCCTCAAACTGAGAACCATGCAACGTTCAACATCACAGGGAGAGATCACAAACAGGGGTCAGAGATATCATAGAAACCATTCCATTTTGTTGAGGCTCAGCAACAACATCATATATTCAAAAATGATTTCTGACACAATCTCTATTCATGCCACCATATAGCGCTTGTTTTGTTTAGCGCTGCGTTTTTCAGGGACGTATCTGGAGTGCTAACCGAGATCTTACTGTATTCAGGTGTATTCCTGTATATTAGAAACCGTAAACCAAAACTGTCAGCATAGGTTTCTTCGGTTTTTTAATTGGTCTGGCTGGCTGGCTGGATTAGTGAAGGTCTACTGTATATACATTCTCTGTATCACGCATACATGCCACACCAGTGGAGCTAGAGGGCTGAAATGTTAAACATTTACTCCTTATTATGTCTACAAAACACAAAAGGTGAGAAACATTGATCACCCCTTTTTCCAATTTTGTAATTGATCAACCCCAACACGGCAGGTTGCCAAACGACGATGGTCACTTGATGGTGTTATACAATTTCATGGTGAAAAAACAGCAAACACATAATCTTACAGAGAATGGGTATACAGAAGACCTTCACTAATCCGGCTACCTGTAATCCAGTTTCTTCGCTAATTCGTGACTGATTTCAAATATCCCGGGCCACTGTAATTATTAAATTTCCCGGTGTACCACACTAACCTACAGTTATTCTGCATTTATTAATATCATTTTCTCTCATTTAACGCCAGTTATGACTCTAGTGAATAAAGGAATTGCATCCTGTGCTGTAAAGTGGAAACACCGCACATTATCGATTATAAAAGGTCTATCTGTGCCTATACAGTGTCTTACTTCATTAAATGTTCATTTGCTTTTCAGTTATTGTTTCAACCTTATTATCTAACTTGTACTGATTTACATATTTTGAAGGTAAGTTGAGTGGTTTAGGGGTAATCCTCTTGTTATTCCGCATTTTCATTAATCCGGCACTTTTGAGGTCTCAATTGTGCTGGGTTAGTGAAGGTCTACTGTATTTGGTTATTGAAGAGAGCGAAAATGACGGTCGAACGGAAGATTAGATGTGGTCAATAATTGCAGCTGCCATGATATAAGAGCGTATGGTTTATGTTCATATTCCCTCTAAGAGATGCCCACCAGTACGAGATGAACGAAATATATGAGTGGCCGGACATGATAAGTGTCCAACGAACTATTATTAAAAGTTGATAGTTTCGTTATTTTTAGAGCTACAATGCTCAGTTGATGTTTTTTAAGCTTGAACACTCTATGAATCATAATGCAGAGTGTTCAAACTTCAAAATAAAACTATTGGGCATTGTAGCACTAAAAATAACGAATTTATCAACGTTTTAAAAATGGTTCGTTGGGCACTTATCATGCGCGATCACCCATATAGCATATGCAGATTATTTGCATGTTCAGTGGGTTTCTTTATTGATATTTTGCAACCAATGATGACTGAAGAGTATCACGAATAGGATCTGAGAATTATATCATATATGGAAAGCGAATCATTTCGGTGGCATTCATCGCTGGGGATTTCGCCTCTTGGGGTCGTTATCCCGGAACGAAAATGGTAACGCATGTAATAGAAGCCTGGCTTTCAAAACCTGGATTTTACCACCAATCTAAGTTGTCACCATAGTGCCCAAAGATATGTATACTCCATGGATACAACCGTTTGATTTGGTTCCACAACATTCCCTGTTTGCATTTTCCCGATCGTACTTTATACGCACACTAATATACGCACACACATACACGCACATACACGCATGCACCAACAAGCACACACACAAACATGCATGTTTCATATATTTGTTTGACATAGTCACTGGTGATCCGGAAAGAGGGGAAACATGTTGGGCGGGGTGTTACCGGCGGTAAAGTGCAACTGGGGAAATGTCGTCGGAGGGTAACCTACTTGACCGGGAAATTGTCGTCGGTGAGTAACCTGCTTGACCGGCAAAATGCTACCGGCAAATGTCGTCGACGGGTAACCTGCTGTACTGGGATTTGTCGTCGGTGAGTAACATGCTTGACCGGGAAATGTCGTCGGTTGGTAACCAGGAAAATGGAGGGCGGGATATTACTAGCGGTAAAGTGCGATCAGAAAAATGCGATCGAGAAACGCCATGTAATCGTTTGATCGTGTGTATACGTGTTGTTAAAGATCGCAGTAATGAAGTTGTTTCAATACTGAGATGAGCTATTTTAATTATCAATGTGTTACTAATCTTCTTCATAATATCCTTACATTTTAACACAACGTTCTTCGCCGAACCCACTCCTCGACTGTTAAAATAGATTGCGCGAAATCGTAGATAAGAAACATCTTCGATTCGAATGTGCATTCGATAACATTGAAGCTCGTCTTACGTGGACTATGCTTTCACTAGTTGGGCACAAAACTTCATGGTTATGTCGGCCTCAAATCAAGTTATATTGCCACGTTTTCCTTCTGATTCTTTACGTCATATTGTTTGTTTTCTACCTAGTAGTAGTAGTGGTAGTAGTAGTAGTTTAAGTTGTTTGAATAAACGTTTATTCTGATTCCACACTGTTTCCTTTAATGATTGGAGGATATGCCAACTTGGAACGTTGCGATAAAAAGCAAACGTAAGATGAAAATTAGCCAAAAATAAAAAGAATGACCATACTTCATCTAAGGACTTAAACAACTCGAAGCTATTGCTACTACTACTACTACTACTACTACTACTACTACTACTACTACTACTACTACTAGATAACAAACAAACAACGTGGCTCACCGCACCTACCCAACATGCCTATTTTCGTCGTTCATCTTCAAAGCATTTACCGTATATACTCGTAGATAAGTCGCACCGGTAAATAAGTCGCTCCCATTTTTGGTCAATAATATTTTTGTTTGAGCCGTTGACTGGTGTATAGTAACTAAGGTTGTTCCGTAGATGAGATGCATTCGCTTTTTCCTGTAAATATTTCGGGTAAAAAAACTGCGACTTATCTATGAGTATATATGGTATAATTATTTTCCTTATTGAGTTTAAATAATAATAAAGAATAAATTCTGCCTAGTATTTCCAATTCTTCCAACCTCTTTACAAGGTTGTTCGGGAATGTTCCAAGCAGACCATTATTGATCTATACGACTGGCAACTTCATGTGCCACATTTTTCCAGATTTTCATTCTCATTCAATTTCATTGTTGTCTACTGGAACAGCGACATCCAGTATCTGACACAATTTCTTCTCCTTGTTTATAATGATGGCCTGGATTTGGTGATCCATTTGAATTTTAAGGTCACAAAGACAGTTATTTTTCTATTTCTAGGACAGCTCGTTCGTGCATATACCATGTGTTTTCATGGTACGTTCACTTGCATGTACAATGGGTATATTGGACACCCTAGCGCCATCAGATTAAACAACTAGAAAGGTTCCATCAGTTCATTGGACTCACCGGATCACCAACGCAGGCGTCTTGGAGAGGTCCTCCACAACAAGTGTCGGGACTATGCTGCATCAGGGCTGGCTGCAATGGGAGGGCCACGTCTCCAGGATGAGCAGCGATCTTCTACGTTCGGCGCCCCCAAGATGCACTACAAGGACGTACTTAAGACAACTCTGTGACTGTGACTGTGACTGTGACATCCACACAGACCGCTGGGAGGCCCTCGAGCGGCAGACAGGCAGCAGTGGAGAAGAGTCGTGCGTCAAGGTTGCAGCCACTTTGAGTATCAACACCTACAGAGAGAGGCAGAAAGACGTGCACGGGGGAAAGGCAGAGACACCCAAAAGACTGAAGAGCTGTGAACCCTGACACTATACTTTCTTTGTGTGCCGCCATACTCACATGATGATGATGATGATGATGACGACGACGACGACGACGACGACGACGACGACCACACTGGAAGGCAAATTAGCAGAAAACAGTCAATAGTTATTCCCTGGGAAAAGTCTTCAGGTAATTTCCGTCTACATATGTATGTATCATCGTTCTCCGCTTATACCTGCGTCAGGAGTGTCGTAGGGTTAGGTACACATGGGCAATTGTTAGTATAACTGACGTCCGGCATCCTGTATTTTCCAATGGTCACTCATCTAGGTACTGACCAAATTCAACGTGATCTTACAATAACCAGTGTATCCAATCTGATTTAGCCATAACCCCTTAGCTTAGCTTGTGCTGTGTGCTGTGTGCTTAACGGAGGGGCATTGAGTACCATTTTTAAAATATTTGGCATGGTTCAGCCTAATGAACCGGAGACGACCACTCTACCACTGAGCCACAATGATCGGTATCCGTCAATATATGGTGCATAAAAATGCATTTGAAGGCAAATGGAAATTTTTAATATGAAGGAAACAAGGAAGAAATAGAAGAAATAATCACTTGGGCTGAAAGGAGACGTCTCTCAAGAAATTACTTTGTCCTGGGTCTTCTTACTTTGGCAGTGAATTGGAATTGGAATTCAAGGCAACTTGTAAATGTTGATGAAGGTAATGTAAGCAATGATTGTCCTGGAGCGTCTGATGGGATAACTTGCAAAATATCTCTTTGTTCTGGGTCTTCTTAGTCTAGCAGTGAATCGGATAATGATTCAAGACAATTCTTTTGATGGTGATGGAGGCAGCGAAAGCAATGATTGTTCTAGAGCAGCTGAAGGGATATTTCGCTAGAAGTTTCTTTGTCCTGGGTCTTCTTACTCTGCCAGTGAATCAGATAATGTTTGAAGATAATTCGTAGATGGTGATTAAAGTTGTGAAAGCAATAATTATCCTGGAGCTGCCGAGAAAGTATTTCGCTGATAAGATATCACACAAAGTATTTCGGTCCCAAGTGGTTAAAAAAAGCTTTGAGGATAATAAAGTCTGAAAGACAGACAGAAAAGGCCTGGTTAGTCACTCAATAGAAACCGTTACGTGACAAACGTCTTTTGGCAGCATGCCCTGTTGGGATTGATCAATTAGAAAATTGGAAAAAGATGTGATCAATAAATAGGTTAGCATTTAGCATAAACTTACATTTGCAAATTGAATCCCACACTAAAATCCTATGTAGTTTGGATTTTCAAAAAACAAAAAAGCGTTTTTTTAAGACATAATAAGGAGTAAATGTTTAAGTTTTCAGCCCTCCATTGGTGCGACCTATACGCATGATACATACAAGCAGCCAACCAGACAGACCAACTTAAAAACTGAAGAAACCTATGTTGACAGTTTTGGTTGGCGGTTTCTAATAAAGAAAGAAAAAAAGCGATGGGAAAAAAGACAGAAAGAAAAAAGAAAAGAGAGAAGGAGAAAGACAGAAACACAGAAAGAAAGACAGGCGGGAAGAAAGGAGACAAATAGAAAGAAAGAAAGAAAGAAAGAAAGGGATAAAAAAAGACGAAAAAACAAGAAAAAGAAAGAAAAGACAAGAAAAAAGCAGAGAAAAGAAGGATTGAAAAAGAAAGAGAAAGGCAAGATAAAGAGAAAGAAAGAGAAACGAAAGCGAAAAACATTTTAAAAAAAAGACAGGAAGGCAGAAAGAAGAAAGAAACAAAGAAACAAAGAAACAAACAAAGAAACAAAGAGAAAGAAAACTGAAAAATGTATTTGATATTCATGTCTTCAATTCCGTTTACAGCCTAAAGTTCTAACAGAGCGACACAGAAGGCCGTAAAAGACTTGCCCAAGATTTCAATTTTCGATTTTCGATTTTAAGAACTCCGATTGGTTAGCGGCCATATTGGATTACATACTGCGTGAACTAAGCAAGAAGGTGGGGGTCGGACGTAACGTCATCATTGACATTGACGAATGGCAACGAGGCAGCCAAGTGGCCAGATTATCTATGGATGGCATCATCGAATCTATTGGCTCAACTGACCTTTCAATTATATTAAGATGTTGCGGAAACCCTTAATAGTTCTTCATAGTTCATGCGGATAAGCCAGGCCTCGGCATAAATACAAGCATACATGCAAATACACAGTCGGAAACACACCGACACGCACTAATATGCAAGCTCATACACCAAGTCATGGCGATCACTCACATAGAAACACACACAAATACACGCACATTTCGGTGCATTATTTTTAAAAAGGTTATAGTTCATTCATTTTATTTGTAGACTCGTAACTAGTATATCTGGCATTAGACTGTAAAAGGGTCATAAAAAGTAATTTTTGTCTGTACTTTTTTGTTTTATCATTATTAATACACTTTGTATAAAATCCACCGTTATAACGGCAAATTCGTTATAACGGTGCTCTTGAATTCCCAGGATGTCGTAATAACGGGAGTCCACTTTATTTACTCTCCCATAAAAACACTTGCCGTAGAGCGATGGTTAGCAAACTCGTATCGCAGATATGCTAATATAGTGAGTTTGATAACCTATTGACTGGTGACCAATTGACCGTCGACCAATTGACCGGCGGCCTATTGACCGGCGACCAATTGACCGGATGCACACCACATGCCCACATGACATCAATGTATACGCACGGGGGCCCAGTTTATTAATTGTGTCCATACACAGACAGGATATTTCCTTTTCAAATGCTTGAAATCTGCAAACACAATTACAAACTAGAAAGCACCCACAGAGCGCATACCTCTGCCAACCCCACTGCCACTAAAAACTCAAATCAGTTCGCAAATAGTTCCGATGCAGGGGAAGTAACTGTAAATATTGATGGATAACCCCCCCCCCCCAATCTATTTTTCCTTAGCCTACCTTTCGACAAAATGTCATTGGAACTCACTGAGAACTTTGGGATCATGGATCCGCCCCAGCTTTTGAATCCTGGGTTCGCCCCGGAATTTAACCAATTATTTCTTACCCCGTGGCGTTCCCCAGGATGTCGTTCAGAAAATATCATTGGAAATCATTGAGAACTTTTTTGGATATTACGTGGACATATAGCTGAAATGCATGAGTAAACTGTAAAATCTTCTTGGATCCGCCTCAAATTTAATCACTTCTTCCGTAGCCCGTTAGCCACCCTTCCACAAACTTTCATTGAAATTCTTTGAGAACCTTTGGCCAAACAGACGAACGAGCGGACAGAAAGACGGACAGACACGAAGGAATGCATATACCTCTCTCCCACTTTGTTGGCAGAGTTAAACAAAATGCACGCAGGCGCATGAAGTCGCATTTGCTCATTGGTGCCCCCTTTGCGAAGAGATTTGCACTCACCAACAAACAGGGCCGGATAGATTCACATAGGGAACAATAGATACATATAATTATGTACAGAGAGAGGGGCGGGGTGATAGATGGGGGAGATGGAAATAGAGAGAGGGGGTGAGTGAGAGAGAAAGAAATATAAAACAAAGTACATAGAGGCATGGGCATCCGCTCCCACCTTTCTAGGGTAGGGGTGCAATAGGATATTTTACCGGGGGGAGGTGTAAAAATATATATTACCGGGGGTGTGGTGCAAAAGGATATATTACCGGGGGGGTAGAAAAGAATATATTACCGGGA
>VCCN01006028.1:145424-156101 GCA_006491835.1 Architeuthis dux | reverse complement strand
GCAATAATAGCAAATACAATGGATATTCCATTACCTTGCAAAGAAATGCGGTAGACATCAAAAGCACCTTATACTTATGTCTCACCTATACACATGAACTTCGCTATATGTAGTCAGTTCCTTCATAATTCTTTGATAATTCTTTTATATTTGTTTTTATTTTTATTTGTATAGGTATATTCTACCATTTATTGGTATATGTATGTTCCACCGTTTTGGATGGGTTTATACACACCCTTGTTAACCTGGGCTACTACATGACTTATAATTTCAATGTATACGTGAACGATTCCGGATAGGATTAATATATCAACTCCACACACACCCACTCACACATACACACATACTTACACTTTCACGCACCCACTCGCACTCACACACATACACAGACACAACCGACACACTTACTCTATTCACATACAGACATCCCACACACACTACACATGCATTGTTAACCCATTAACTGCGGCATGTGGGGAAGAGTAATAGTTATCCATTGTAAGATAAAAGCCCTGGTCCATTGCAAGATAATCCATTGCAAGATAAGAGCCATGACTTGCAGACAAAACTGAGTTGCCATCAATCACAATAAAATGGAAATTTTATCGAGTTAGACATGGAACTGCAATGACGTATGCTTCCGTCATCTGCAGCTAGTGAGTTAATGACACACGAAGTTCTTTTAAAAATAGTGAAAAAATAGGCCATTTAATCGACAAGCGTCAGACTATTGCGATACAGGCTGCAAACCATTTCGGGTGCAGGAGTGTAGCGCAACGGTTAGCAGACTCTCGGACCAATTCGCTAATCTTGTATCCTTGATCTCCTTCGGTAACCCACAACTATTACCCTGTGCCAGACTAAGCTTCAGGTTCCCCTCACTATCCGAAAGTAGAGCGTTCCCGAAATTGCGTAAAGCGAAGAAATAATTACGATTAATTTACATGGGAAAGATTTGAGCGCTCACAGACCCTCAAAAAGGTGATGGTGGTATGTTAACTGAGTCTTCGGAGATTGTAGTGGTGGGAGATACAGAAGACTGGTGTACGGGAGAGAGGAAGTGGTGCAGACTGTAACGGCTGGCTGCAAAACATGACACTAATTTAAATGGGGAGAAATTGAGGTAGGAAGACTGTGCTGCGCCAATCTTTCAAGTGGAAAGGGCCTACCTGCTTTGAAAATCTTGGTTTTTACCTAGATTAGAACATCGAGCGCTGCCACCGGTGTTAAATACACAACTATCTGGATATTTACCAAAGCTGAAAGATTTTGTTGCGCCAACATTCCAAGTGGGGAGCGTCTACCTGCTTAGAAAATGAGCATTCGAAATCCTAGCTTTTATCTAGGCTAGACCTCTGTGTAAAATATGTAACTATTTCAACCACAAGACAATCCTAGTAGATTATATTCTCAGGCGGTGCTCTTAAAAATGGTATTGAGCCAAACTTGGTAAAGCCCGAATGAATTTCTATTAAACATAGAGACAAGAAATGTAACCTATTGACAGTGATGGAATCGGTAACCGCATGGCGTCTGCAGTAAGCAGTTATCTCTGTAAAGCAAGCTGTTCCGACCGATATAATAGTAGACAAGGACAATGATGTTTTTAATGAATGGACAAGGTTACTTGCTCAGAGTTTGAAGTCATCGTGACCTTATCTGTCTTTATTTTAGTTCGTCATATACACGTTTAAATGCGGAGTTAATGAAATATTGACTGTGAAGAATAAGCAAGCGTAAAGAAAACCTAAAACCAAAACAGACTGAATAGATCTGTGTGTCTGAGACTGTTATCTTAACACAGTAGAGCTTTTGTTTGCCATGACTCTTATACGCCGCTTCCAAAGATCGAATTGTCTTATCTGGTCTGTTTTTAACAAATAGGAAGACAGGTTACGTTTGCCTTACTATTACGTATTTATTTATCTGTAAATACGTTAGATTAAATTCATTTATCTGTATACGGACAAATCGCGTTGGATACACCGGTTCTCGTACGAAGTTAAGTGAAGTCGAGCCGGGTAATTATCCAGATTGGTGATCGTCTGGGAATACCAGATGCCATATGCAGTAACAAGATAGTTCTGCAGCCGTCTCAGCCTATGCTCTTCCGTCGATTAACAGAACATATTGCCAAGCTGTACACGCGTTACTTTCTCAAGCACACGATGCTTCATGGCGGGAACATGGCGGAGTGCTCTCCTTCCTTACTGGTATCGGGTAGCAACGATCGCATTTATCTGTAAGAAAACTTTCATTTATAATTCCAAACCGCAAAATAAAATAAGAACTAACACCTACACCGCCGTCTCAACTTCCAACAACCACTGTCCTGCATCGGCCTTCCGTCTAGTGAATAGACAAATTGTTTGCTTCTTCCTACGTTGTGTACATTTTATGTTTAGACGACTTTTTCGTCGGCTCGGTGGCAGGATTTACCCAAAGGGGTGGTCGTAATAGTCGTCCTTAATACTTTACTTCTCTCCCTAAGGATATTTTGGGGACAGGATGTTGGCTGACCCGTGATGAAAGAACAAAAGAGAGATATAATCGGTTTTGTGTTGCTACGATATTTCGTCGAATACAGTATCCGTTTGTTCGTGCGTCTCTATTGTAATCTGTTAGATACTGCGGAAATGAGTGTGGCTTATTCTCTAACAGAAATTATCTTTACGTTCAGACGTCTTGATGGACGGTGCTGTGTCTCTATCCCCTGGCTATATCGTCTTTGGTCAGACACTAACGTTAATTCGGTCAGGTTTTCTGGATAAATTGAATTCGCGATACCGAGCTGCGTTTGTCCCTTATGTAGTTTCGGTAGAAACTGAGCTTCAGGGAGGTTCGGCAGCCATGGATTTGAGCTGTGAAAATGTTCTGATTATATTAAGAAATCAGATAAAGGCAATTGATCATCGACCCCCGAGGAAATCTCATCCAGCCTTTGATATGTTGCCCTTTCTGGGTTATTTATCAATTCTTATCTAAAATGTCCCATATTGAAAATCTGACCTTTGTTTTTTCTCAGTGCTTGACATCTTAGTTATTT
The DNA here is from genome assembly GCA_006491835.1 of Architeuthis dux. NCBI lineage: Eukaryota > Metazoa > Mollusca > Cephalopoda > Oegopsida > Architeuthidae > Architeuthis > Architeuthis dux. The sequence continues at coordinate 153,055 of VCCN01006028.1, read as the reverse complement.
TCCTAAAATCTTAGTTTCTAATATTTAGTTTTTTTCATTTGTCTTGCGAACTTCGGGGTTTTTTTCCTAAGAATTACAGCACTTGGCTTTTTCGACCGACATATTTTCTGTATTTTTTAATTAAATGTAGGAAGTTAAAGTGGGAAGAGTCACGCGATACACTGGTCACACCCTGGCCCACATCGTCTCCACTTTCCGAATCGGGTTTTCCACTTATCTCTTTCTTTTTCCAGCTGTTTTTTAAACATATCTTGGTCCGGTCGTGGGGACGTGTTTATTTATGCTAATGCGACCCATTCGTCAGACTGCCTGATTTCAGGTCCCGGGTGGGCGACACCCCTAACCTGCTGTTAAATACTTAGTTAGCTTAACTACAAACGGTTACTACCGCTTAACTTGTAAAATGTACTTAATCAGCTGTCCATTTTTAATGAAACATTGTCATTACTAATTTTCCTCTGTTGTTGACTAGTTTTTCTTTCATCTTATTTTTGTTGCTTATTTACACCTAGTAGTAGTAGACTTAATAGTCTTCGATGAAGTATTGTCATTAATATTAGCTTTTTATTAGTTTTTCATTAATATTATGTTTTGCTTGTTGGCAATTAGTAATAGTAAATGTAATAGTTTCAATTTGCCGAATTTCATTGATAAATCATTCCCCTTGTACCAATATATGCCCTTAGGAAAATGCAGAAGAATAGGTAGATAGATAAATAGTTGGAGAGATAAATAAGATAGACAGGTAGATAGAAAGATAGATAGATATATAATTTAGTGGAAATGATGTAATAAAATCAGATAGGCTCTCCGTGTGCCTAAAGTTGATCTAGAAAGGGGGTTACTGAATATTCATAGCAAACAAATTCATAGCAGGGGATTTCATAGCGGAATTAATAGCTATGTCTATTTCATAGCCACGTTTCATAGCCGAAACAATTAGCAGGATAAAAAATCAGCTTCATCTGATATCGATAAACTATGAAACTTTGAGCAGACTGTGACCAACAACGTCTTAAGTAAAAGTAAATCATTTTTACAATGTTATTCAAAGCTTTTGAGAGCAATAAGTAATAAGTATAACTACGTACTTATTTATTTTTGTAAAAAAAAGAAAAAGTAAATACGCAGTTTTAATTTGATCAAACGTTTCAATTAAAGCAAATATTAGGAAATGGTGACAGTATAAATATTTTAACAGGTCTCATAATCTAAATGTATATTATTAAAGCTTTCTGTTGCATCTATTCCAAAAATTAAAAAATAAACTACATTGTATCGAATTTTTGTTTTTAGTTTAGTTATGAAAGTTGGTATGTTTTATTTTTCGAAATTGTATGAATACAAATAGCAGCAAAAATATTGATAATAAATGAAATGACTCTGAAAAAAATCTTTTATTTTTATGTAGCATAGTAAAGTAAATTTAAAGTTAAGTACATATTTTTAATCATTGTATTTAAAACGTGTTTTTTTCTGATCTCTGTGATTATTAACAAACAAAAAATAAGACGTTGTTGGTCACAGTTTGGTCAAAGTTTCATAGTTTAGCGACATCAGATGAAACTGATTTTTTATCCTGCTGAATTGTTTCGTCTATGAAAATTGGCTAGGAAATAGACATGGCTATTAATTTCGCTATAAAATCCCTGCTATGAATTTGTTTGCTATGAATTCGATACATAGTTATTTCCCTTGCGCTGCAATATTTTCGCTCACAGACCAAAATAAATGACATTAAGAGGTAAATTGGCTGACAGCCTTAACCATAACAAAAAGGTATTTTGGTCAAATATGCAGAGAAATGACGTTAGCGTTACTTTTTTAAAAAATAATGTACGATTAAAAATGTAGCTGTGCACACATAAAATGTTTGACGACATAATCAAACTTTTGTTTTAATTTGCGATTAAGATTGCCGGACACGGAATAAGATAATCAAACGTTTTATGCAGGATTGGTAAAAAAAGAGTGGAAATAAAATTAATCAAACCTTTCACAGTGGGTAATAAAGGTTAAATAAAACAAAGAATTAATTTATGATTGAATAATTTATGTAGATAGGAATTTGGAAGCCAACAAAAAAGAACAAAGTGATATTCATTATAAAAGTAGTCACGACACGAGTATCGATAAGAGAACACCTAAGATTTGAGACGAGGTTCTGATCCGGAAACTGGAAAACGTCGATTGCCACCGTAACTAAACTATCTCTTAATTAGTCTCACATTTTAGAGGCTGCTCAATCCTCTCTCTTGGTTCAAATACAAAATTACCTGACAATGCTGTATAAGTCCGAAAATAAAAATGAGATATTATTTTTGATAAACCTGGCTTCGTTCTTCTTCTCTTGATGAGCCAGCGAGTATTCCTTTCAGCACATCATACCAGAGACACAACGCAGTTCCGGGGAGATAAACATCAACAACACTCCATAACGTAACACCATCACTAATTGCTTTTTTTTCTTTCATCTTATTTTTGTTGCCTTTTTACAGCTAGTAGTAATAGACGTAATGGTCTCAACTTGACCGAATTTCTCAGCTGAAACATTATCATTATCATTACTTTTTAATTGTTTTTCTTATTTTTGTTGCTTTTACCAGTAGAAGACTTAAGAGTTTTAAGTTGAAATTCTTAGATGAAGGATTGTCTTAATCAATTCTGAATGGTTTGCCTCTCATCTTAATTGTGTTGTTTTTATCGCAATGCTTACTGCGTGTTACATTCTACGACCGTTCATTAAACAACATATGGCTAAATTTGAATTTTGCTAGTTGATGGCTCGAACTCAATATTTAGTAGTAATGATCTGTGTGAACATTTTGCTAACCATAGCATTACAATGAGGCTCTTAGATACTCATTGTTATAGTTGCATTTTACAAAGCATAGCTTAGTTTTGACACAAGATCGCCAGTATGGGACATCCGGTAAGTATCGAACTCACTACTCAGTAGTAATGATCTGAGAGACCAGCTTGCTAACCATGGCATCACAATGAGGCTCTTAGGTGTTTAATTACCTCTATTTCTTGTAGGGTTTGGGTTAGAAAAAATGGTTATCATACCTGTCTGCAGATAGGGTTTATTTACTTGCTGGTGATTTTTAGTTGTCGGTTCGTTGGTAGATTCTGAGATAATTGTTTACTGAATTCATAGGTAAACATGTTGTGGCTAATGTTACTTTTAGATTACTTTTGAAAGTATTTATATTTTTGGAAGTGGCTGGTTTCTCGCTGAGACTGTTCTATAGACTGGTAACTCTGGAGGGGGAAGAAGTGGTGTCGAACTTCTGTAGTCTTGTGCTTGAAGCTTCTTGCTATGCCCTCCTCGTGTTGCAGTACTGAGTGATGGGGACAGCATTATCTTTGATGTGTGAATGTTATTAATGAGCCAGTATGTTTCTAGTAAATATTCCCTCATTCATCGTTATTAGAAACTGTCACCAAAAACTGTCAAAATAGGTTTCTTCAGTTTTCAAGTCGATCCGGCTGGCTGGCTATGTATCACACGTACAGGCAACACCAATGGAGATAGAGCGCTGAAAATCTCAACATTTCATCAGCAGCAGCAGCCGTTATAAATCCACTGCTGGACAAAGGCCTTTCCCATCTCCTTCCATGACGACCTATCTTGTGCTAACCTCTGCCATGTTTTACCGGCAAACCTTTCTATCTCATCTCTCCATTTTGTATCTGGTCCTTTTCTACTGCGTTTACTGCCCCATAGGCACCAATCAGTTAGTCCTTTCTCCCATATATTGTCATTTCTTCTTGTTAGGTGACAAGCCTATCTCCATTTTTGCTGATTAATTATTTGTATAATATCCTTCACTCTAGTCCTCCCTCTGATCCATGTTGATATTTTTCTATTTCTTAGAGTTATCCCTAGCATTGCTCTTTCCATGACTCTCTGTGCTATTCTAAGTTTTCAGCTCGTTTTGTTAGTTTCGCATCCGTAAGTCATGGCTGGTATTATACAACCATTGTATACTTTACGCTTTAAGCACATTGGTAAGGTGCTCTTAAGAATGTCTCTGTTCATAAACATTTACTTTATGCTAAATTGATCCCTAGTTTGTTTTTGAAAATTTGAAAAAAGATGAGATAAGTAACTTATTCAATCGTCACCACTTTTTTAATTGACCACCCCCAACTCGGCATTCTGCCAAAAGACGCTGGTAACATGACGGTTTCTATTGAGTGACTAAGCAGACCTGCATTAATGTTATAGTTAATCACCGATACCCACAACACTGGTTTATTGCTGGGTTTAGGTTATTTATGTGTTCTGACATTTATATGTATGTATCTATCTATCTATTTATCTATCTATCTATCTATGTATCCAGACTTCGCCCAGCCCTAACCGTTCATAGTAGAACTTTTGCACACACACACACTCTCCTCAATGAGTAGGGGAAATGTTTTGGGTTATTTTTTCAAATTCACCTCTAAATAGGTTTTCAGAGGGGGGTTCAATATGCAATGTAAGTTTAAGCTAAATTGGTCACTAGTTTGTGCCAGCTTGTTTTTTGAAAATTCAGACCTTTTTTAGTGATCACAGTCCAACAAAGGGCGAGAGAAGTAACTTATTCATTGATCACCCCTTTTTCAAATTTTTTAATTGATCACCCCCAACACAGCGGTGATTTCCCTTTTACTAAGTTCCGCTTAGTTTCGACAAAAAGCCACAACTATGGGGAACCAAATGGGAATATAACTTACTATTCAATAGTAATGCACTGCAAGGCCGGCTTGTTAACCATAACGGAGGCTATAAGGTACTTATTGGCATATCTAATTAAATCTGTATGTGTGTGCAGTATAGGTTTACCCCGCTATCCAAAAGTATAGCGGTCTTATGAAACATTTCGTAAGCCGAAATGGCGTAAAGTGAAGAAGCAATTACCATTAATTTATTTGGGGAAAATCTTTGAACGTTCCCAGACCCCAACAATAACCTTCTATGTCTGCCAGTTTTACGCTAAGAGTAACACTCTCATGAGTCCACTTAAGCTTTTCTGATACATTAGCACACTAACGGATGCAAAAAGTAAATCGAAATAAAGCACCGATGATCACAGACAAGGTTCAAAGCTATAGTGGCTTCGGGTTTTTCGTAAAAGCGATGTGGTGTAGAGCGAACCTCCATAAAGCGGGGGATTCCTGTAAGTCTATTACAGGCCGGATTAGAAATGTTTTTTTTTTATGTCTGGCGGGCCAAATCGAATTAAACAAATTAAACAATGATCATTCAAAGTTATGGAAACTAATTATATTACATAAACTTCTATGATGCTAGGAAAAACCAATGTAGAAATTTCAATCACAATTCGACAATATTCTGTCCCCACTAAAAAAAAAGAGAATTTCATAGTCATTGATTGATAGTACATAGAAGTTTATGGTGTACAATATGATAAAGTGTATCCGACATAATGATGCTAGGGAAAGACATGTGGAGACTCAGAATAATTTGCAAGAAATTATTTAATACCTTAACATGTTTCGACTTATTAGGTCGTTTTCAAAAGGAAGTCGGAGATGTGATGTGTCTGCATGGCCGAGGTTTCTGTCTGAATGATTTCTGTTCCTCATTCAGACAGAAACCTCGGTCTATTAGAATGAATATGACGGTTGGAAAATCCAGCTGCAAAGAAACTAGACTTTAATTCTCTAATTCTAATGTTTCTTAACGTTTCTGTTGGCCTCTACTGGTGGCCTCGGGAAGTAATTCAATAATGGAGCAACGTAATAAATATTTTATATTTTTAATATTGTAAAGTACCAAATATCCACTTGAATAACTGAATTGTTCTAAGCACGATTTCGCTATTGTCCGATATTAGTACCGTAATAGGAAAGAATCGTCATCTGATTTATAAAATAAAATGAATTCTAAAAAGAAAAGAAATTCAGAAAATATCAATGTTAAATATATTTGTAAAGAATGTATTAAATTCAATATATTGAACAACCAATATGTTTCTTTGGGGTAGTTGACTGCGTTATTTCAGTGCATTATTCTTCTGTTTGCCTAGTAAACATGCAAATCTAACTGCAGCAAGCCTTGGCTGCTCCAGAGTCAAACTCTGCTCCTACTTCCTAGTGTATTTCTACTATAAATGTTATTGCTGTTAAAGACTTGTCAATTTGGCGCAGTGGTAAGATGTCTGCTTTGTAATCACTGGATCGTGAGTTCCAATCATAGAAGGTTAATGGTGATTTTATATATCTGTTTACTCGCCTGTTTTTGGTGAGGATTGCTTTTGTTACATAGGAAAGTAAACTCAACTCTGGCTTTGTCCTGGAATGACTAATAACAATCAATAGTTTAGACCGTTGATATGTACGCAGATAATATTCTTGTGTGTTTTTTGTTGTTTTTATTGTTGTTTTGTTTAATATTGTCGTAACAATGGTTGAGTTGTTTGTACTTTTATATGACTAATAACAATCAATAGTTTAGTCCGTTGATCTGTGCGCAGAGTCTCGTGATACATCATCTTTTCATCCTTTCATCAGCATCACCCTTTTAATGTCCGTCGTTGGACATAGATCTACTCCAAGATTAGCCAGACCTCTCGATTATGGGCGGTGCGGTGCCAATATCTTCTGAACTTGTCTAAATCGTCACGCCATCTTATTTTTGCCGGTCACAATTTTGCATATGATCTCTGGCGATCCAGGTTGTGAGTCGTGTTGTCCAGCAGTTGTCTGACATTCTTGCAACATGGCCCGCCCATTGCCATTTGAGTTTTCTAATGTTTTTTTATGATATATCTGACCCCTGTTTGCTATCTAATATAATGTGCTGTCTTGTGATGTGATGTTAAGCATGATCCTCTCTCGTGCAAGTTGCATGGTTCTTACTGTCCCAAAACCGATCCCATAACTGCATTGTCTTCACACCGTTGTAACAGGATCAGCCCTCGGTCATCACGCACACCTTCGTGCGTTCAAGGATTATCCGATTACGATATCTTCATGCCTCTATTCCACATTTATCATTTACCATGCCAAACCTCGGCTGGGGATGATCTTCAGACAATCTAATATCGACACTACTTTGTACGCCTGCAACTCCATGTCATTTTCTTCTACTCCCTGCCACACGTTAATGATATATTCTGATGCAAAAACTATCTCTTTCACACATTAATGAAATATTTTGATGCAGAAATTATCCCTGCCACTTCTTAATACTACTAGTTTTGAATGGCATTGGTTTATGTTTGACAACTAGTAGTATTAAGAAGTGGCTGGGAATGGCAGGGATAAAAAAAAAGTACCACCCATCTAATATAGTAAAAGATATTATGCTTGTATTTTTGCCGTCCACCAAAGAACATCTTGTTTCAACAAGATGTTCTTTGGTGGACAGGGAGAATTAATTTTTTGGCTTTGGTTCAGTTTAGTATCCTTTCAAAATATAGCATTCCAAACCCTGATTACCTCCCTTATATTTTTTGCCTGATGAATTATATTGAATTTTGGACATCATTTTAGTCTTTTCAAAATCAAAGGAGGTAAGTCTGACCTCTAATTATTTATTTTTTTGTTTTAAAATTGAAGTGTTATTGGTCACAAATGTTGAATTATATTATAACAGCTAGTTAATCCCCGTT
>VCCN01006028.1:134421-144508 GCA_006491835.1 Architeuthis dux | reverse complement strand
GTCATGTGACGGTTTTTATTGAGTGACTAACCAGATCTGTCTCTCAGCTTTTTTTTCCCTGGCTTGTAGCGTTCTCAACGGCACGTGGGCGACTGACATCCTTACGTGTATTATAATACTGAATTTGAAAGAACAGCACCGCGTATAGGTGGCTTCCAAGGTGGACGCGGGTTCGATCCCCGCACGGAGTTCGTTTCTTTATTCTCATTTACGATTTAGGCCGCTCGTTTAGCAGTCGCTCACTAATAAATGTTATTATAATTATCATATTCTGTCGATTGGATATAAAATTATCCATCATATGATTTATATATATGACGCAATGTGTGTGTAAGACTTTTCAATTGGTGCACTGATACTACACTCTGATCGTTGGCAGAAGTGCCGCTCTCGTCATTGTATCGAATGCTATGCTAGTGTATATCTATTTTTTTTTTACTTCATTTTGGTCTTCACCAGATTTGCGTAAGAGGTAATCCTACACTAATAATTACCGATGTTGTTTTATTTGTTTTCTCTCACGCTTCAATAAATATGATAGAGCAAAATTCACAATTAAATATACTAACAAAATACAATGATATATACCAAGGGTCGGCAACCTCCGGCCCGCGGACTGGTCCGTGGAGGGGTGTTGACTGGCTCGCAAGCAAATATTGGCATTTGGCCCGGGAACGATTTTTCCTTATTCTGAGCGTTTCACACTGATGAATAACCATTTAACTGAATTATACATAAGAGCCAACGACGATAAGGACATTGAATTTAGTGCATTTAGTTACAAATCTACTGATGAATGAATGAATTGGAAATCTTTCACTTTTTATATTTAATAATTGACCTTTATGATTTTTTACTCAGGGTATATATATATATATATATAGTATCTGCTGATGAAGGTTCCACTTCGTTCCACTTAAAAATGTCCCACCAACGACTGTATGTGACCTAATTTTTTTGTGTCCAATAACTGACCTTAAGAGACTGATAAAAGAAAACCTATGATGTTACACTGTCGATTCAAATCAAAATGTTCCAATCACACGAGACTATGGCCTAATTTAACGCGCAATCCAACAACTAAATCTAAAAAGATTTTTTTTTTAATCTCTGATGGTTCATGTTACACTGGCGCCCGGTTCCATTTCGTACCCAATTCAAAATGTTCAATCAACGAGTGATTGTGACCTAATTTAACGGGTATGTCCAACAACTGACCTTAATCTTAACCCAAATATTAACCAAAACAAAACATTTATCTGGCCAGCAGACCACTCATTAATACGCGATCCGGCCCGCAGAGGCAAAATGGTTGCCGGCCCCTTATATATACTGACAATTTCGTTCAAAACAAAATTGCGGAATCAGCTAATTTGCATTAATTTAATTTCTAGCAAATATCAGAAATTGTAAAGGAAATATTTTTGAATTATCTCCATACATTCATATAATATACTTATAATATATTATTTTCTAAAGTTAATTTAAAATAATATGCGTCCAAAAATTATTATTAAGGGAAATATTAAAAGACTTAGTCGTGAAACCGCGAGGTAATCCAAATGGCGAGTAAGTGTTGCCAATTTAGATTTAGATCTTGTGGTTGCCTTTAGATGTCAGAAATTGCTATTTAGATGATTTTTAATAGAATAAGTAATATTTCGATTTGATTTATAGTAATAAAATAATTAATATTGTAGTATATACATAGCAGTGTTAGTCTGAACTTACGCGGTTACCTGCCTTGCTTTATCCATCTCTAACAAGCCACCAGAGGGCAGTAATGACGCTTGCTACTAATTAAACCGGTGTAGACACATGGCGCATCTTTACTATTGTTATCAGTATAGTCTAATAGAACACAAATACTATTGGTGAGCAGCAGTTGCTATAAGTTGTGATCTGACAACTATTTGGTCAGCGTGATTAAGTGTGATAACTTTTCATTACAGTTATTCGTGTTCTATCAGACTATAAATCGATTCAGAGACCTGGACGCTTACCCCCTACCTAGAATAGACAATATGGTCGGAGCCATCTTACGGTGTAGCCCAGTGGTTCCCAACCTGAACGAGTCATTCCCCACTTTTGTCAACGCGATTATTAGTATTCCACCCTTCCATTTATTAAATTGCAACAACGAATAATTTCAATTAATAACTTTATTTTACGCATAATTAAACAACTTCATACCAAGAATTAGTTTAATTTTACAGCTGCTGGTGTGTATTTGTTACTCAAAGAAACAAGCGAAAATAATTAGAACACATCATTTGAAATTCCAATTTATTACAAAAAAATAAGAATTCTGCTATTGTAACTGATATACACATCAATGTGATTTCTGTTCTTGTTTTTTTGCTACTAGTTCTTCGATTTGTGGATCTATTAGTGAGAGAGCACATCTTAATGCATTCTCAACTTGGAGCTTATTTCGAAAAATGGGTTCAACTTCAATAAAGGAAGGTCAGTGTTAGCGGTGTAGCGCCAACGCCTACTGGGCTACGAGGTGAACTATAATGAAATCGGACCCGATCCAAAACGAGTACGGTCACTAAGAGAGTTACAAGAACCTTCATCCCCGCAAGCTCAAGACAGAATTGTGGGATACTTTGCGTATTGTAGCAAGTAGATTCGGAACTACTCAGACAAAGTATGGAAATTGAATAGGAACACCACGTTTCCACTACCAGAGGATGTCAGGAAAGCCTTCCAGGAGCTAAAGAAAAGACTAGAGGACGCCGTGGTCCGCACCGTTGATAAGGAGAAACCCTTCCAAGTAGAAACGGATGCAAGCCATCACTGCATAGCCGCTATCCTAAACCAGGATGGTCGCCTCGTAGCTTTCTGGTCTCAGAACATTATCATGCCACAGTGGAGAAAGAGGCAATTGTGGAAGCCTTGAGGGAGTGGCATTATTACTTGATACGGAACAAGTTCACGCTGGTAACCGACAAACAAGCTCTGTCATTCATTCAAGAAACGGGCCAACCAATCCAAGAATTATAAGTTGAACAGGTGACGTGTGGTCCAGAACGCGGCTCCAGATGTTCTTGCGAAGGCAAACTGTGCTTCAACTACCGGGAATGTCCTCCAGAACATCCACGAGGCGCTCATTTCGGGCGCATGAGGAACCTCCCTTACACAATGGAAGACATCAACCAGATTTTAAAGGACCGCTCTCCATGTCGGTGAAGCAAGAATCAGTATCTGCTAACTATCATCGATGGGTTCAGCAGGTTTCCCTTTGCCTTCGCATGATGTCACCTCAACCACGGTCATTGTATGCTTATGCCAGTTGTTTTTTTATATTTGGGACGCCGAACTATATACATTCCGATCGGGGTCCTTCGTTTATGTCAGGAGTTGGCAGTTTCTGCACGCTAAATGGATTGCTACCAGCCGTACTACAACTTACAATCAAGTGGGGAGGTTAAATGGAACCCTCTGGAGGGCGGTGCAACTAGCTATGAAGTCTAAACAGTTGTCCCCTTCCATGGGGGAAACAGTACTGCCTGACGCCCTACATGCTTACATGCTATACAATCCTTACTTTGTACCGCCACGAACTGCACTCCCCATGAGAGAATGTTTTGCTATCAGGGGAAATCGAGCATGGAGTCGTCTATACCAGGCTGGTTAACCAATTCAGAGAAAGTGCTACTGAGGAGACATGTTCGGGGAAGCAACCAAGTGGAACTAGTACAAGTAATACTAGATGTTAGTTTTGTTAATTTCCATGTTTAACATCCGTAAGTCATAGCTGGTATTATGCATCCATTGTATACTTTACGCTTTAAGCACATTGGCTAGGTGCTCTTCAGAATGTCTCTATTCATGTCGAATGTTTTCCAAGCTTTCGTTATGCGTAGGTTTATTTCGCTTTCACGGTCTTTCTCTAACTTTATTACCTGTCCTAGATGTATTCGTCAACCTCTTCTAGAGCGTATCCCTCTATCTTTATGATCTTTTTGTGTGACTTTATCGTTGAACATTGCTTTTGTCTTTGTTCTGTTCATCTTTAATCCTACTTTTTTACTTTCTCTATTTAGATCAGTCAAATCAGTTTTGTAATTCTTCCGATGCTGCTGACGTCATGGAAACGTCATCGGCGAATCTTAAGTGGTTTAAGTATTCTCCGTCTACGTTTATTCCCATTCCCTCCCAGTTTTCCGAAAGATGCTTTCAAGGCTCGCTGTAAATAGTTTAGGTAATATTGTAGCCCTTTGCCTTACTCCTTTTGCTATGTTTATCTTTTTTGTATCTTTATGTAGTCTAATTATTGCAGTGCCATTTTCGTATATGTTTTGAATGATTTTTATGTAATTTTCGTTAACACCTTGTTCTCGCATTGAGTTGAAGACCGTCGTGTGTTCTACCGAGTCAAATGCTTTCTCATAATCTACAAAGGCCAAACAACGTGGTTTGTTGTATACTAATGATTTTTCGATTAGTTGATTTAATGCATAATGATCTATTGTTGAGTAGCCGGTTCTGAAGCCTGCCTGCTCGCGTGGTTGATTTTCATCTATAGTGCCTGTTAGTCTGTGAGTATTTTTGTGAATAGTATATATATTAGGTAATAGTGTAATGGGGCGGAAGTTGCCGAGATCGTGGTTGTCTCCTTTCTTGTGGAATAGGATCACTATTCCTAGGCAGAAGTGTTTAGGGACTTTTCTTTCTGTTATGCACTGTGTGAATAGATGTGCTAGTCCTTTGTGCAATATCTCTTCTGTATCTTCTAGAAGGCCTGTAGTTATACTGTCATCGCCTGGAGTTTCATATTTCATAATGCAAACACTACTTCGTCTTCTGTTATGTCTGGGATATCACAAGTATCTGTCGACTTATCAGTCTGTGGTATTTCTATTTTTGAAGCGTATACACTGTCATAGTATTCATCGGTTACATCTGACAACTTGTCCCTACTTTTGATAATTTGGGCATTTTATCTTTTAGTTTTAGTTTCTTACCGGTATGAGCTGTGGCTCGGGCGCGTATCGTCAAATTATATGGGCTTTTAACTCCGAGAAGGCACCGGTTGGAAATACGTAACTATTTCAGACACGAATCAGGGTCTGTTTTTAAGGCCGACTCAAAACAAACCACACAGATTTATGCGCTCATTTGTTTTTAGTTTCTCCCAGTATAATTGGGAAGTGACGGTGGCTGATTGGTCAACAGCGCGGTAAATGGACTCGGTGACCAGAGTTCAAACTCCGACTGAGACTGAGACTGGGAAAGGCATGAATCCGTCTCCTACCCCCCCCCCAGCTCGGGGGGGAATAGCGTATGATGAAGTGAGTGGCACTCTTCGGGTGCTTGTCGCCTCTGAGTCTATTTCACATATCGCAAACCTCGAAGAACTAGCCGAGACAGAGAAACTTGTGATATGTGAAGCTCGGGCAGGGACCGCTGATGCCGTAGCCAGCGTAAGGGCACTATTTACTTTCTTTGGACTAGGACAGTGCCCGTTCCAAAGGTGCATGTTTGGAAGGGGTCACAGGAGCAGCCTGCCATAATTGTCATGTAAAATAATTTTCTGTCCGTCGTACAAAACTATGGATAATTCTAAAGCTCGAAATCAGGGCATGATAGAAACTATGAAGAAAGGTCTATAATCTGTAATTTGTTATTCATTTTTATTAGATTTCTCGAGAACCGCTGTTCCACAAAACACTTCACACTCGACACTGCACTGTCTTGTGCGCTGACAAATATATCTGCCGAATACAATGGTCGAATACCCCTGTGCATTAGATTTCTCGCGAACTGCTGATCCAAACAATTTCAAAATCGACACTGCACTGCCTTGTGTTTTGACTAATATATCTGGCGAATACAATGGTCAGTTGTGGAGTAATCACGGTGCATTAGGTTTCTCGCGAACTGCTGATCCAAACAACTTCAAACTCGACACTGTATTGCCTTGTGCGCTGACTAACATATATCTGATTAATCGCGGTGCATACACACACACAGATTTTCCTCAGTTGTAGTTAGATAATGCTTCAGTCGTTTGGCCTTGTCTGTTGACAGCGGCTGGTGTGTGATGAAGACGACCAAACACAGTTGCGTTCAGGAAGATTCAAAATTGAATTATTTCTGTTATTGATTGTTCGTTGTTGAGAGAAGGAAATGAAATCGATTATGCTCATTGACGACGGACTTAATAGAATTCAAACACGGGTCAATAACAGGTCAATCCTCACTGATTCAAATGATGAGATAGGCGAAGAAAGATAGACAGGGGACAGAGAGAGACAAAGAGGGGGTGGGAAAGAGAGAGAGTGAGAGAGAGTTAGTAAGATAATCGCAATTTATTCGCAAACGGCCGGAAATAATCAATCACAGAAACTATGCATATGGGAAACTTGTGTGTGTGTGTGTGTGTGTGTGTGTGTGTGTGTGTGTGTGTGTCAACGTCCAGGAGTAAAGTAATTCCTCATATATTTCTATAGTAAAGTCATTAGCAAATGCATTTACATTATACATATATAATAACCCTATTCTGTCGGTAATGCTTGCATTCATTCCTGATCATAAGCAATCCCATTCTTCTTGATTTGCAATGCATTTCTGCACTATGTTTGAAATGTTTCCGTATTGTAAAATTATCTGCAATACATTTCACTAGTAAAATCAAGAGCAATACATTTAAATTATACATACAATAGCCCTATTCTGTCGGTAATGCTCAGATTAATTTCTGACCACTGACAAATCCTTCCTAATTTCCAATGTATTTCTATAGTAGAATCATTTGCAATGCATTTCACTAATAAAATCATTTGCAATGCTTTCACTAATAAAATCATTTGCAATGCTTTCATTAATAAAATCATCTGCAATGCTTTCACTAATAAAATCATTTGCAATGCATTTCACTAATAAAGTCTTAACCAATGGATTTCACTAAATAAAATCAGTTGCAATGCATTTCACTGATAAAGTCATTTGCAATGCATTTCACTAATAAAATTATTAGCAATATATTTATATTATACATATAATAGCACATGTGAATCCCCACACTGTATCATTCATAAAACTGCTCATCTGACTCCCCGAATTCAAAGTCAGGTTCTGGATCATCCTGCAGTCTTTGGTTACTACAGGTCTGGACACTGGCAAATGCTGATGAAACAAAACAAACCGGCATTTTGCATGAACGCACACACGTGCATGTTAGCAGTTGCAAGGCCACATCTGGTGTTGGTGGGGAGCGCATTGGGTAAATGCCCAGCTTGCCATTATCGTCTGTCCATCCATACTCAGTAGGGCTTGGCACCACATGGTTAGCCTGTAGACAGCACTTCCAGATTGCTGTCTGATAATTGGCTCGTTGAACGTGCATGATGAGACAGCCTCTACATGGTGGCTGGCTGGAATCGACCTCTCCCCTTTTGGTGCAGAGGAGCTGGTAGCGCAGTTCGTTCACCTCACCAGTCCAGCTATTAGCAACATACATACGTCAGGTGAACTGCTCACTTTTCTGAAAGAGCCCATCACTCACATTCCATGACCGTCAACTAAAAGTCTCTTTCTCACCATCTTCAGGGAATTCAGCTTGCGTCGACCGGCGGGTGTCCCAGCCTGTGAAGGCATGTAAACCAATTAGGCTGTCATAGATGCTGTCTCCAAGTGAGCTTGCCATTTTAATAACAGCTAATGGAAAAAAACACGGGATGATAGAAACGTGTTCAGCCACATTATCCTGGTGACTGAAAGCAGGAAGCTGAATATGAAGGAGGTGCTTGCCTACCCACTGGGTCCACACTGCCCATACTGGTAAATGCTGATGGGCCCCTACAAAAAACAAACAAGGTCGCACTTTCCAGAGGGCGTGAAAATAATGTGTCTCATGCAGAACGCTATTCATAGGAGAATGTCTTCAGAATTTGCTTGGTCATCTTGTCATGGAATTTCACAGATGATGGGTCCTGATCTAATCTTGTTTGCTTGAATACCTGGTAGGCCACTTCTCCTCTCTCAAGAGCTCTTAAGATATCAATGTTCATATCAGGTGGAGCCATTGTGCCAATGGAAAGGCTAACCAGGTCGATCTCATCAGGGGACATAAGATTGAGCCAGTTATTTTCCATGGGGCCAATGAAAGACTGGACCCTTTATATCTGGATGAGACAGTTTGGACCAGCCTTGACCTATCAGGTATCTCAGCTGTCTGAGGTACATGCTTCTGTACTCAGCTGTTAGGTAATATTTCATGGATTCTTGATAGAATAGGAGTTTTCCTTTTTCATCTGGGAGGATGTGCAAGGCTCCAGCAAACTCACTTTCCAGCCTTTGCCTTATGTGCTTCTTGATTGTTTCCTTGATTTGGACAATTCCTGAAGCAACCAGTCTAGAAGTAAGATCATTGTCATAACTTGAGGATTGCCACAAGGCTTCATCCTGATGAAGAGAAACAGCTCATTGTATGACTGTTTCAGAGCAGCTTCATATTAGGCTTCAGCATCATCATCTTCATTGCTGGAAACCTCTTCTTTGGTAACCTCCTTTGGTGTACAGCTTGTAGCATGACTTGCGGTAGTGCCCTTCAACAGCTACAAGGTCTCTACTCATAATGGTAAGGATTCTGATGTGCATTTTCTTTATGGCTGCACCCCTAATCATTTCATCAGCTCGCAGGTCTCGACATTGTACCAGTATATCTTTCATATTCTATCCCTTGGCATATTCTCTGGTTTTCTGACAAAATATGCACTCTGCGTCATAGGTCCTAGACGTACATGGGGCATGCCGAGCAGTTCTCGCAGATTCTTTCTCTTCAGCAGAGCCATTGGCACTTTGCTATTATTTTGCAAGGATGCCATCGAGAGCTTTCTTGATAGTGAGGATACTGCGACACTTCTGTGGAAGTAGATTTTCAGAATTAGTCCCTCAGGAATGTCTTTTGCCAATTCCAAAACTGGTGCATGATTTCGTATCTGACCAGAAGAGTTCTCTATGAACCAACACGTTGTGGTGAAACCAGCTTATCTGTATCATCAGAACAGTGGATGATGTACTCCAACCGTGGTTGCTTTGTTAGTGGGTTGTTACTTGTTTGTTCACCAGTGGCCATCTTCAATCAGTTTTCACATGCAACCTACAATCAGAAATCATCATTACTTTGATGCAAAACCTGAATTAATCTGTCAGTATTCTGGTTCCACATTGATGGCAGCAGAGAGCTACAACCTAAAATAAAAACTAACATTAATAGAGGGTCAAACTCATCTTAACTAATCTTAACTAATATTAACTAAGATATTGAGCGTAAAGCTAGCAATTTACATATCTTTACTGAACAGATATAAGACATAAATAATACAGAACCACCAGAACGTTCCTTGTCTGTCAGTAAATGATCATTAGCAAACAAGCTGCCAGAAACAGAAGGAAAACAGATAGCGCTAAACTTAACTAAGTCACTGAAATTGAAGAACAAACGTGAATAAATGCAAGAATATGTATGGAATACGTACCTAGAAGGCAAACATCCATTTTGTAAACTATGCATTGTCTTAATTAACAGAAGAGAAATGATACAGCTGCTCATTTGGAAAGGTTATCGTGCATTATTTTACTTTTGTTGATATAACAAATAAAATGGCTCCATTGAAGTTTTGCCACCTTGGGAGGCACCGTTATCTGGTCTGGGTCAAGAACTATTTTTCCTAATTTCCTATGGACAACATACCGAATCTTGCTAAAAATGAATTTTCGGCCAAAATTGCAAAACCCGATTATTAATCATTGGATTTACTTGAAAGATCATAGAAAGCCAGAGAAAATACTCGAGGGCGGAATAATAATGCTATGAATTTATATGAATAAATGATTTTGTCAAATAAATGCTGAAATATTTTTGCATCAACCTAGTATGACTGAATACACAATTTAGCTTGACTCGGGTGACTGAATATTAATCTTATGAATTTATATGAATAATATTTTTGCCAAATCTTCTGAGACGGGAGTCCCTAACCTTTTTTGCCCGGTTCAATATTGACAATATTCCTGTGGACTGGTCGACAGGAGGGGAGGTAATCACGACCGGAATATAGGTGATAAGTCAACT
>VCCN01006028.1:117777-134263 GCA_006491835.1 Architeuthis dux | reverse complement strand
ATGTTTTTGTCTATTTCATTTCATTTTTACAGTTGGTTTGCCACGTAAGTTGAATATAGTTCTTAGTGGGTCCGTGGGAGGCATTACAGGGAATGAGGAATGGTGCAGCTGACACATATCGTTTCATATGGCCAAATCATATCGTTGACTCACGGCCACTGTTCTAAGACACCTTTGAGAAGCATCTCTGACCAACTGAAACCTGCTTTCATCACTATAAGGCTCACTTAGGAAAACCAGTCATTGCGTTTGTCTTTCTAACAATCGACAAAGTGGAACTGGTCCTTGATATTTTTAGGACTCGAGTGGGTTTTTTATGAAGCTTGGATGAGAATACAGTGTATTCTGCAGACCTTCCACCTTAATACTATCATTTGTTTCGCTCTATGCAACACTTCTTCAAGTTCAATTTGTCAAAAAGAAATCCCCAAAGATCTCATCGAATCCAATCCAGAATCATTCTGTTATGATAGAAAATATAATTCAGCTGAAAGGTGACATAGTTACAGACAGGGAAAATACTTTGATGACTGAATAATGATGCTATGAATTTGTATGAAAGTGTTTTGCTCCATGCCCCACCTTGACAATTCAAAACGAATACTATAAAAAGGGAATTTAATTAAATCAGGATGTTCGGAAAGTAATTACGTATTTTCGTGTTCGGAAAGTAATTACTTTTTCAGAAAAAACGCAGAATCTTTTCGACGAGGAATCGAAAGTTTGCTTTCCCGTTGGGGAATTATGATAATTATGGTGATTACATTATTGATAAATAGTATTTAATTAAACTTCAATGGCATTTGTTTTTACTCCTTTTTGAAAATACATAATTACTTTCCGTACACGAAAATACGTAATTACTTTTCGAACACCCTAATATATGACTTGCAGAAACCTGCCTTGGGTCCATTGAGTATGCATGCCAAATTTGGTTGTGCTGCGCCAATGTTTAGGGAGGGGGGACACAGTGACAAACAGAGCCAGTTGTTTTATATAATAAATGTATAATATAATATGATAGAATATAATAAATATTATAAATAATAGAATGTATATATATATGGGTCTGGTTCATCTTATCGAAAATCACCTTGCCGAAAGTCGGTATTGGTCATTTTTTTTCAAAGTGTACTATTTACTATAAACACCGGTTAACTGTTGTTTTTTTTTCTAAAATTACTGCGATGGGGGTATGTTAATATTTACAATTTATGAAAACAAAAGCATCTATTGTAAATCTGGTATTTACGATAAGATTTAGTACTTGTAACATAGATCGTGTATACGATTTATGAAGAAAAAAAGGATTTTATTTACGATCGTATGTGTCTTTACGTGATTTATGAAAAGTAGAAAAAGGATGTATTCCTACGGCGTAGATTATTTTAACATATTTTATCGAAGATTTATGAAATGAAGCAGCACTAACGCTAATATAATTTATGTATTTACTTCTGTTTTCGAATTTCTATTTTATTAAAAGAATTTGAAATTCTTAAAAAATGTAAATTTTAAAATAAATTAATCTTTCTTTTTCGAACGAGGTTTTACGGAAGTAATGGTTTGTGCTTTCAGTATTTTTTTTCACGCCTGCTGCCACTCGATCTTTAAAATTTCATAGATTTTCGCCAAAATATGTTTAAATAATGTACGCTGTCAAATGAACGGCTGAACTATACAATTATTAATTAATTGATTAATTCCCCCTTACAATAAGAAAGCACATTTGGTGTTGAAAAGGTCTAATAATATAATGTTAAATTCAGAAATTTACCACAATTTTCAGTTTTAAAAAAAGGAGGAAAAAGCTAAATCAAATCAACCAGAAATAATTTCAACGACAAGAGAGAATTTTTAATCAAGTTCTAATTTTTTTTATCAAATATATCATGCTATATTAATAATATTTGAAATTTACAATATCATCTATTAGTAAAATTAGTAATTAATAGTATTGTGAAATTAGGAATTAATAGAATTGTGTAATTAGGAATTAATAGTCTTCTATAATTGGAATTAATCAGTTAAGCCTTAGCAGGACTCAGGGGGCGCTTTTCGCTCTCCAAACCAAATTCCAATTCCCGCTCCCTGAATATATTCAAATTGCCTACTCGAAGAGAATTTTTTTTTACCTACCTCCATATAATTCTGTTATGTCGGGCAAATGATTTGATTTTTACTAAGTTTTGCTTCGTACAGCACAATGGGATTTGTAGCGTCAATTTCGAAGAGGGGAGATCTTGTCTGCCTGCCTTTAAAAATTACCATTCGAAATCCTAGATTGAACACTGACCCCTGTCGCCAAGCCCTTGTGAACACGATTACCGTATGGTATCCAAAAGGAGGAGCCTCCTTTTTCAACTGAAATATGTCTTCCTTTCATTTTAAAATGTCCTCCGTTTTTGCCATACACTACTTTAGACGAAAAACTCTCGAAATGCTCAGTTGACAAATGACTGGAATAGACTTAATGCGGAGTCAGTGAAGGCCTTAATACTCACACAAGACAATTTTTAGGGTTATCTGTTAAGAAATGAACAGCTTTTGTTAAAAATAGCCAGCTCTGAAAAGTATGCCTCCGTAGGTAATATCAGCATGTTATAAGATTATTTCAAAGTTTTATTTCGTAATAATAGTTAGATTTTGTTAGATTTTGTTTTATTTTGAAACTGAAACTGAAACTGAAACTGCCTGTTCCAAAGGTACATGTTTGGAAGAGCCGGACTTTATGGTGTGTGGGGCAGCCTGTCATAATAGTCAAGTAAAATAATTTTCCGTCCAGCGTACGAAACTGATTCGAAGTATTTCGGTTACCTCTTTTCAGTGTTGCCAATTTAGATATTTTATGTCAAAATATAGATAATTCTAAAAAGCGGAAGTCAAGGGAAATACGAATAGAAACT
Organism: Architeuthis dux; assembly: GCA_006491835.1. Taxonomy (NCBI): domain Eukaryota; kingdom Metazoa; phylum Mollusca; class Cephalopoda; order Oegopsida; family Architeuthidae; genus Architeuthis; species Architeuthis dux. The sequence goes on along the minus strand of VCCN01006028.1, from coordinate 131,357 downwards.
ATGAAGAAATATATATAATCTTTCAATTTTATTTATTTTTATTATATTTCTCGAGAAACCCTGATTCAAAAATCTTCAAACTTGATACTGCACTGCCTTGTGTACTGACTAATATAAGGCTGGAAAAGTCCAAGTCCCGTATTCTGTGACAGATGACCTACGACCCGAGCCCCTATACCGTGCTTTATTAAAGCTCCCCCTTGACCTTGTACAACATATATAATAGTATTATGCTTGTTCCTAACTTGAAATTGAAAGGTTGGCTAGTTTAATAAGATTGTAGGAAGAGAGAGGGGCAGATAAGAAAGTTAGGTAGTTTACTGAGTGAGTAGGAAGATTTTTGCATATGAAACTAATCCATGTTTATATAACATTTAGATAAAATCGTGGACTGGCAGCGACGATTGGAAGGAGAGAATGAGAAGATAGAGGCATGAGATGCAGGGCTCCCCAAATTTTTTGCACCGCGGACTGGTTTAATATTGACAATATTCTTGCGGACCGGCCGGCGCGGGGTGGGGGTGTTAATCACGACCGGGATATAGGTGATAAGTCAACCATAAGCCACTAATACACTCAATTTCATTTCTAAAAGGGTTTATCTACAAATTTAACATTAAGATCCAAGAAAAATCGCCAAATCGTATCGTTTCCACGCGGCCTGATAGTTAGGGACCACTGAGATAATAAATAACATCGTGCCACGCGATTTTCGTTCCTGGACAATGAGTGTTATTTTATGATTGCTTATGTGTAAAAAGTATTGAAAATGGTTATTATTCCATTCAAACTTTGCATTTGTGATCAGAACAGTGATATTCATATGTAATTGTTTTTCCGTTGTCCAATTGAAAATAAGCAGATTCCAAATTATCCCTGACCTGGTCGCAAAAGCAAAATTTGAAGGAAATAATTTACATTTTCTATACTTTTTCTCATAACGTGACTTGAAATCATAACCAACTGATTGGTAGTCTGGTGTCTTACCAACTGATCTGAATTGACAAGTCTTACATATCTGTGAAATTTATCTTACAGATACGCAAGGGCTTATTTCATTCTAATAAGTAAATACATTTATACTAAAAATATATATTTTTATAAAAAAATGTTATTTATTATACATACAATACAAAATGTGCAGAATCATCTTCAGTCGGAATAGATGTAGGAGTGGAGTTTGACTCTGCAGCAGCCAAGCTTGTTCTTTTATTAATTTCCTGCTAGTTTCCAGAAAGATATGCGTGTCACAACTTTTGACTCCAATTTTCTTGGATATAGCGATTGGGTGTGATTTAATGTAAATTCAGTAAATCAATATGATTATAGAGAACGTGGGGAAACGATGTGGAAAAGGGTAAATCAACGTGATTGAACATGCAGGTCCATTGGATGCAATTTGCAGTATGAATTTAGTTATGGGCGCCTATTGGGCATCAACCGATCACCGTGTTGTAGAGTGTTCACCTCCTCTTGTTCCGTAGGTCGTGGGTTCAATCAATGCTCGAGCCATACCAAAGACTTTAAAAAATGGTACTCAGCAAAAGGTAGGATTGATGAAGCCTGGGGAGGCATCGACACAGTTGGGCTATCCCGCCCCCACGCCACGGTACAGGGGACCGAAAACCATGTACTGAGTTACGGGACTTTAATTAATTAATCATGCTATAGAGTAGTGGTAAGCAGTTCATCATTACTAGTGAGTAGTGAGTTCGATCCTCGCTGGGTGCTCCATAATTGAGACCGTTTGCCACTCTAAGCTATGCTTAAGAAATAACTATAAGCGCTTATTGGGAATCACACCGTATAGTAGTTATAAGCAAAATGGTCTTACTAGTATATAGTGAGTATGATCTGCACTAAGTGCTCAATAATTGTGACCTTGTGCCAATCTACGCTATGCTTAGGAAATAACTATAAACTCTCATAATTTATTTTAAAAATACAGAGTTTACAAGAAATGTATGCATGATTTTCCAACACATAAACTCAATTTTTCGTTCTCGGGCCTAAATTGACGTGGGATTTACTAAGCTTAGATTAGTCTGGCACAAGGATACAAGTTAGGGTGTGAAATCTAGTGAGGATTGAACTCACTACACTGTAGTAACGCTCTGCTAAATTAGCTCACTAAGAGATACCCCACTGAGAGGAACTTGTATCTTCTGCTTTTTATAGGTACTTATACCTATATGCTTACCTTCGTGTGTTACAGGGCTGCAAGGGGTGGAGGCTCCTAATGAAAATCGAACTCACTACATATTAGTAACAGACTACAAGAATAGCTCGTTATCCATTACAACCGGGGCAATGCGCCTAAGTCTGAGCAATGAATACTAACAGATTAACAGTTCAGTAATGTGTTAATCATTACATTTTTAATTATGGATAACTGCTTAATTCCTTAAAGACTAGACAACGCTGTTTACTAAAGACGTCAATCAAACTCTTAGTTAACTCCTGTTGTTAAGGTCGTTTCCCAATTGAGGGAGTTGCGGCTTGTCTCCTATATTAATACCTGAAATTATTTAATTAACACGTATATCTTTCAATCACAAACACATGTCATCATTCGTATTATGTGGCAACATGTTACGTAGCCAATATCATTGTTTACCAATTGTAAATTCCTATTTAACTTGTTAACATTCCAATAGCCATTATTTTGAAATTCCAAATGTTGACCTATCCATCATACAGCGATGGCGTGTGTAAGGCCTATTTTTTATTTCTACACACTTAAATACATTTTCTCCACCTATTTATCTATCTTTCTATTCATAGGTCTATCTATCTATTCTTTCACCCCTCATAGGGGGTACTATGGTACAAATGGAGGTTTGTACTGAAATCTGAAAACGTAAATGCAGACTCCAGGCAATCAAAGTGTGTATCCCTTTTGTCGGAGGATGGAGAGGAGCATCCTATAGGAATGATTCGTTGTACTTCCACTACACCGAGTAGGAAATCTACGAACTATTGAATATTGCGATTTTGACGGTAAATCATAATGGTAAGTGATGAGTGGAAAATCGTGGAGTGCTCTTTACATATAATCAATAACTACAGCATATATAACATGTAAAGAACAACAGGATTTGTTGGCAGCACAGCTGTTGGCTTTTGCCACATATGAAATTATATAACCATTATATTTACATATAACCAATAACTGATGCTCCAGAGTCAAACTCTGCTCCTACTTCCGTAATTCCACTATACATTTTGGAGTTCAAATTACGGTAGGGAATGGGGATTTTACATATTGCTTTACTCCCCTATTACTCACCATTTTGGTGAGGATTGTTCTTGTTCTTGTTACATAGGAAAGTAAAGTCAACTCCGGCATAGGAGTGTCTTGGGCCAGATAGCCTGACGGAGGCCAGGCTTCTTCAATCCAACACGTTATGATAAGCACTTAGCCGAGAGGCATTAAGTACCATTTTTAAATTCTTCGGAATGACTTGGCCATTGATCGAACCCACAACTTATCAAACCAGAGACGAGCACTCTACCTCTGGGCCACTGTGATCAGCGTATAGATCAATTCTTCTTTTTTTGTAATAAATTGGAATTTCAAATGATGTGTTCCTAATTTTTTTCGCTTGCTTTCTTTGAGTAACAAATACACAGCAGCAGCTATACAATTATAAAATTAAACTAAGTCTTGGTATGAAGCTGCCTAATTATAAGTAAAACAAAGTTATGATTTGGAAGTATTCTTTGTTGCAACATAATAAATGGAAGGGGGAAATAAAAGTGGGGAATGACTCGAAACGGTTGGGATCCACTGGTATAGATATAGATTTTCCTAAAAGTATACAGTTCCATAGCTGGATTTATTCCATGTATCGTAGGGGTACTCATTTTCACATTTGTGTCTTGGGCGAGATAGCCTGACGGAGCCCATCCCTCTCCAGGCTTCTTCAATCCAATTATCTATGCTAATTGCTTAGCCGAGAGGCATTAAGCATCATTTTTAAAGTCTTTGGAATGACTCGAATTGAACCCACAATCTACCAAACCAGAGGCGATCACTCTACCACTGCGCCACGGCGATCAGCGTATAGATATAGATTTTCCTAAAAATATCTTTACAGCTTCATAGCCGGATTTATCCCGGTAATGCTTTCTCTAAGTGCATCTGTGTTGCGGGGGGGGGGGCTAGAGTTTTGTCTGCCACCATCAGTGTACGCAAGCGTCACTACTCGAACGGCATTGTTCGTGCGAATGAATCCAACATCCAATAATGCTACTAGCAAAATCTCAAGTTCTGGCATTTCTGGATAATTGGATCGGCCAATTGAACTATCAGATATGAAGACACCGGTCAGTTGATAATCCTCCACTTCACTGCTTTCCAGTTGAGCCAAACATTGAGCTGTGCACTCTGCCGCTACGAATCTTCCACATGGCATAATGTGAAGAGCTGAGGAAAGGAGGCCACTTTTACCGGCTTAACTGCTGTACTCTTACTGATCACCTTGGCCCAGTGGCAAGGTGCTCAACTCCGGTTCGGTAGGCCGTAGTTCAATCCACCAACGAATCGTACCAAAGACTTTAAAAATGGTACTCAATGGTACTCGGCATAAAAAGTAGGATTGAGGAAGCTGGGGATGCCTCGGCTCCGTTGGGCTATCTCGCCCCTATAAAACCCTGTACTGAATTACGGAACTATGGACTATTGGGAATCATGCCATAGAGTAGTGGTAAGCAGTTCATTACTAGCGAGTAATGAAGTCGATCCTCACTGGATGTTCCATACATTGTGCCAAGCTATGCTCAAGAAATAACAGTAAGGGATTACTGAGAACCACACCGGGGAGCTGAGGGTAGTAATTTGGTTTCGTAGGTAATTACTGGTGAGTAGTGAGTTCGATCCTCGCTGAGTGCACCATACTTGTGACCTTGTACAAATCTAAGCTATGCTTAAGGAATAACTATAAGCGATTATTGGGAATGCCACTGTATAGTAGTTGTAAGCAAAATGGTCCCGCCGACTCGTACCAAAGACTTTAAAATGGTACTCAATGCCTCTCTGCTAAGCACTCAGCATAAGGACTAGGATTGAAGAATCTCTCCCCGTGGCTAAGAGGTCACGGCCACATCACGTTGGATACACCGCTTTTCGTAATAATACCGAGGTTGAGCAACGTCAAGTCTGGTCAGTACCTCGATGGGTGACCATTGCGGAATACTAGGTGCCGTAAGCAGCACGAAGCTTCGACCATCCTGGCAATCCAGAAGTGGGTCTTACTAACAATTGCTCGTATGTGCCTAATACCACAGCATCCTCGATGAACCTTTGAACACTACCTTCTGTTCAACAGGCCAACATTGAGGGGGACAGTTGGCATGTGTCTACGATTTTTAGGGGGCCTAATTCTCCTGATAGGGGCAATGGGAAGACCCTTTTGTAAAGAATATTGATATTGTAAAGTGATTCAAGGGTGGATCTTTACCATAGAATATGAATGTACCTTATGTACCTTATATCAGTCAGTAGATACCATGCAGTAATTAGATTGATTGATTGATTGTTTTGTTTAGCGACACATCGACCCTTGGTAGGTCATTTAGTGCCGAATTCGGTTTCTTTTTGAATACACAATTTATGTAGACGAATTATTGTAGACAATAGAGTCTTGCGACGTTGTTGAAAGAACAGGTGGCCACTGTTTGGTGGGGTGTTACCCCTCTGCAGGGGATGCAGTCGGCGTATACTAGACCCCAGCCGACAGGGCCGTGCAATAATTCTACCAATTCTTCCCCAGCTCCTCATATCTTATGATGAGCATGGCTTACATAATTTAGTAGGAGAAGGTGTAGCAATATTTAGATTCATAAAAGATCAATACAGATAAATTAATGCAGATAACTAAAACCAACTTATGTTCAAATTTTATTGTATGTAATCTTAATTAAATTTAAGGAAACTTGGCCATGACAGCAGATGAATGCTATGACTTTGAATAGTTTCAATGTTTGTTGATAAAAGATACGTTAATATGTTTTGAATTGCTTCATATGTAAGTACATCATGTACGCTACATGTACATATAACACTGATTACAGAAATACTTAATGAGCAGTTTGAAATGTGGCCTACATTTGCCATCTGGCTTTGGCCTATTACCAGCATTGCCCGACCCTGGTCGTAAAGATAGGGAAATAGAGAGGAACTGATTCAATTGCTGTATTAACAAGTGTGATTCGTAAGTAGATAAGGGCTGAATAAGATTAGCTCGCTAGATAAAAGGATGGACGGTTTGAGGTGGACCGATTCGTTTGATAAATACATTTATGGTTAAATAAGCTCACAAATAAGGACGGATGGGGGGAGAATCGACTGTTTACTGAGCGAAGGTTTATTTCAGATGCAGAGATTTAGAAGTGAACGGAAAGTTAAACAGGTCTGGTTAGTCACATAAGCGATCCAATCATTGATCTTTACTAAACTTAGCTCAGTATGGCAAAATGGCAAATGGAAGTAAATGCTGGGGTCGGAATATTATGTTGTGTCAATACTCAACGAAAATCAGCATTCGAAATCCTTTCTAATCGGTCTCGAACTCTGACCGTACTGTTAACTGTTTCAGCTACGTGGCGTTACGGCCAAATCGCGTTGGATGCATCCCTTCTCGTACGATCACCGAAGTTAAGCAACGCAGAGCCTGGTCAGTACCTAGATGGGTGACCGTCTGAGATACCATGTACCGTAAGCAGCTGGAGTGATTCTCCATGGTGATCCTGTTAATCTTCCAAGGAGGAGGCTGATCTCTACACTGCGCTAAAAAACGCAAGCCAACGGCCCCTCCCCTTTGGACTGGCCTGGCTGCGAGCGACAAGAAATGAATGAATGTGCCACGTGGCAGAGCCCATTGATCGGTGTCTTGAGGAAAGGCCAACGCCAAAATAGAGTGGACGATCAGACTATCTATTGAGTTGATGCTCTGCTCAAAAGGATCACATGTATTTCGATCAAACTACATTGGGATCAACGATCCTAATCGAAGTGCAAACTGATTCAGGTTATTGATCGACGTACGGTTTTCGTGTCGCGCATATTGATTACCCGTCCTCGTCGAACTGTCTTTGCCATTGAACTATCTTAATTGGAATTCTTAGATATGCGTTTCTGATCGATCTTTTCCCCTGATGGATTGTCCCAGATCGAAGTGTCCACCCTGCACAGACCTCCGAAGAAGTGATTCAAACAAGCTGACAGCCGATAAATAAACCGGAAGAAGATGGCAGATGTCTGTCACGCAGACCGTGAAATTGATATATTATATTAATATTATTAATATTAATTAATCCCTGTTATGATTTTGTGATCAAGTCACTTGATGCATTTGATCGCCTGACATGGCCTGATGGATAAGCAAGCTCGCCTCGTGGACCCTTTTGCTATATGTAGTGAGATTGATTCCTACTACGTTCTCTTGTAGCCTTGTGCCAGACTGAGCCACGCTAATCATGTGTGACCTGCTTCATGGTTGTAGTAGATAGAAACAGACTAAGATAGATAGATAGATAGATAGATAGATAGATAGATAGATAGATAGATAGATAGATAGATAGATAGATAGATAGAAAGAAAGGGAAATAGAAAATTTTTAAATTGGTAAAAGGGTTGATCAATGGATAAGTTACTTCTTTTGTTGGGTTGTGCTCACTAAAAATGTTTGAATTTCCAAAAAAACAAATGTGAATGCTGCTGGACAAAACAGATGGATCAATTTAGCAAAGACTTACATTGCAAATTGAACACCTCCACTAAAAACCTATTTAAGGGGGGATTTAAAAAAAACAAAAATAAATGTTTTTTGTAGACATAATAATAGATGTTGAAATGTTCAGCCCTCTAGCTCCATTGTTGCGTGATACATACATAACCAGCAAGTCGGACCAACTTGAAAACTGAAGAAATCTATTTTGAGTTTCGGTGACAGTTTTGATTGACGGTTTTTAATAGACTACGATAGATAGAGAGGTATAGACTATAGTACATAGATACGATTAGAGTGATAGAAAGAGGAGAGGGGTATAGAATACGATGAATAAACAGTAATAGACTAAGATAGGAATAGACTACTGTAGATGAATTTTAACAGAAAACAAAGATAGAAAGAGAGATGTCGCTTTCGGTATATCGGGTTGCCAAAAGGTTTTGTCGTTAGATGACATGAGGAACTTTAATTTTAGCTAACTTTCTTTTCAAATTCATCGTATTGTAACAACTGCCATATCAGCGCGCATTTTGGCTAATGAAATGGGATTGATTCTCACTGGGTGCCCTACACGTTTGGTTTTATGCCAGACTAAGCTACACTGAGTTAATATTAGTGGCCTGCCTCATGGATAGATAGATAGATAGATAGATAGATAGATAGATAGATAGATAGATAGATATCTGTCTGTTAATATCTCTCTGACTATCTATCGATCATTCTATCTATCTAGATAGATAGATAGATAGTATTAATAGTTGCCAATTAATGCATAGTAATTAAAGTTAATGTCGAAAATGAATTAGAAAATTCGTCTTTTATTTTTACGAAATAAACCGAAAGAATTCATTGATGAACCAATAAATATCACCGGGTTCTTCGGAAAATAAGATTTACCGGATATTTGAACATTATCTTCGCAATCAATTCCCATATTAAAGAAATCTACCGATTACATCATAGTTCCCTCTAAATTGTCCGCATGTGTGCGCGCACGCATATTTTGCAATTTAGCGAACCAAGTAAATTAATGTGTGCACAAAGGATTAGTTAATTAAAATAATATAGTAATCCATAATCAAACGTAAACTTATACTTAGTATAATACTAAGTATAATAATAATACAATTAGTAATAATACTACTGAAAATAATATTTTAACTAACTCTTTCTGTTAACTAGTTAGTTGTTTTTTCAAATGTCATTTGTACTTCACTAATTTCTTATTTTCAAGCATTCGGTGCCCACATACGCACAGGAAAGAATTGCACAACACCAGAGTTTTGCGCACACTGACTACTAAACAGTAGAGGGAACATTTCCGATCACCACGGCATAGTAGTAGAGTGCTCGCCCCCGAGTTGTACCAAAGACTTTAAAATCGTACTCAATGCCACTCCCCAAAGCACTCAGCTCAAGGACTAGAATTGAGTATCCTCTCTCCGAGGCTCAGGAGTTATGACCAAATCTCGTTGGATACACCGGTTTTCGTAAGATCACCGACATTAAGCAACGTCGAGCCTGGTCAGTACTTAGATGAGTGTCCATTAGAGAATATCAAGTGTCGTCAACAGAACGAAGCTTTGATAAGCCTGGCAAGCTGGAAATGGCTTTTACTAACAATTGCCCGTGTGTTCCTTACCCCTTCGACACCCTCGATGAGGGTATAGGCGAAGAACGGTTATACATACATGCATACATACATCCATACATACTAGCTCCCTACATGAAAAAATTCTACAGTATGGCTATCGGCAACCACTCTAAGTGAACTCGAAGAACGTTCCCCAAGTGCGGGGGGTAGGGACCGTGGCACGAACGTCAAACCATTGTTCAGCTTTCTAGGATTATGGATTCTTCTTATCCACTCATCTCTCACGTACGTAACTGGAAATGTACCTCGGGATGAACCGTGATTGGGAAATATCAAGTACAAGTTTTCCACCCCCTATGAGAAAGTAGGGCGTTCCCATGAAACCTCCCGTAAGCCGTTAGAAAAAGAATTCCATCAGCTTTCCAACTATATATATATGTATATACCTCCATCAAGAATTAATTCCACAATCTATAGACATTGGACTGGGTACTTTAAATTTCCTTGAAAAATGCTACATACCTATAGCTTCCCGTTTTCGGTTGTAACTTTTCATTTAACTTTCAACAGATACAAATTGACAATATACCCTGTTGGAAACTTGAGGAAATCTCCTTTCTGACGATATAAATGTGTATATACCCCCATCAAGAATTCGATTTTGATTGAGAGATATTTTTCTTACTACATTTACGTATTCGCTCCTGCCTGTCCATACGATATCTCCAAAAGTTCTCAATGAATTCCATTGAAATTTTGAGGAAAGGTAAGCCACATCGTAAGGAAGATGCGATTTAATTTTGGGGTGGATCAAGCATTTGTTCTTGATTTAGAGATATTTTTGCGGGATTTTTTTCCATACATTTTTGTATTCGCTCCTCTCTGTCCCCACAATGTCTCCTAAAGTTCTCAATGGATATTAATGAAATGTCATGAAAGGACAACGCACGTGGTGATTTTTGAATAAGAGATCATTTTTTATTTATTTTCGTTTTTTTCTTCATACTGATTGTTCCCATATATTCGATAAAACGTTGCAATTTTTACACAGAATACACAGGTTGACAGTTGTAACACTTACATATTTGGATTCCTCGTACTTTAGTCTACTTATGCCACCAATCAAACCTTGGGAACCCTAAAACATAAATAAAGTGATCTTGGCTCCTGGACTATAATTACACATCTTAACACGCTTGATTCTTTTTCTTTTTAGATGTAAGTAGATAGTGCAAAGTCTAATGATGGCCCCTATGGCCGCACTTTTTACCCTCTGAGAAGGGGAATATTCTCTAACTTTATAATCAAGATCATAAATTCAGGATCGATCAATGTTGTTTAATTTACATCAAACAAACTGAAATATGAGAGAAAATTTAAATTAAAACCGTCCTTTTTTTTAACTTTCAATTTTATTTACTGCAGATGAAATGAAAAGAACGAAATTTAAGTAAAAATCGTCGTCTTGACAGTAACCTTTAGTTAAGTAATTTCATGTGCTTCATGAATGTAATTAGTACTTCAAATTAATACAATGGGGTTTGGTCAAAAATCGGTTTAGTTTACATCGCAGTTTTCGTAGAAAAACCTTTTTATTCACCTTTTATGTGAATGATATATGTGAATATTTTATATGAATACCAAAAATAAAACTGAACCCCTATCGAAATAAATGTAGTGAATATAAAAAATTGAATAATAATTACGACTTAATTTTAGTTATGTTAAGAAAAACGATAACGATATAGACGTCTAAAACTTTAGAATTGTAAACGTTACTTTTTGTACAGTCTTAAAAATGTTTTTTTAGCTTAAAAAAATCACGGTGCTCTTTGGAAATTATAGTCTAAAAGCATCTAAAGGGAATTATCTAAATCCTACAACCATTTTTGTTTGTTTTTTGGGGGTTTTTTGGGGGGGTAAGTAGAAACATCGTGACAGAGAGGTTAAGCAAATCTCCATAATATATAAGTGTCAACCTTGACAGCCAATAGTCGGGTGAGCCCGTGTTCTGCAGGCGTTAGATTTAAAGGTAACTCCTGCTACCTCCCTGGGCCTCTCATTCGCTCTTTCTTACTTTCTTTCTTTTCTTTTCTTTTTTTATAGTATATTGTGTGCGGTATTCGTACTATCTTGCAGTTGTTTTGTTTTTGTGAATTTGTGTTTTCGCCTGAAACGCTTCACCAAGACAACGTAAACGGTATCGTTGAATAGGTTGATTGATCGTTCGAAACGAATCTTCTTTCTGGTGATTTGGAATTGCGCATAAAAATGTTCAACCTTGGATCACTACAGGAAAACGACAATAACTCTTAAATTCATTCTAGTAAATACAAAGTCATTCAAGAAGAATAACTTTTGATTGAAATTCCCTCCCTTGCGCTTTTTGGTAATTCTTTTTATTTTTATTTAATTCAATTCACAAAAGAGTTCTATTTTTTTGAAAATCCTATTCATTGAAGAGTTCCACAGTGGCTACAGCCGGTCTATGAATCTAAGAGTTAACCCTTTATAGGGCAGCCCTAAAAATATTTTAGATATCCAAACAACCTTTTTGAATGTTAAACTAGACCTAATTACAAGATATTTTCAGTTGCAAGTTTTCTGAAATTATTTTTGTTTATGGGGGCAAAGCCCCTTCTGATAAAACGATCGTATATGGTGACTCACCCAAAAAGTAATCAAAAATGGAAAATCTAAAATTAAAGTAGAAAGTTAAATAAAATCTAGAAATAAAGAATAATATTCAATATAATGAATAGATAAAAAAAAATTGATATTAACAAAAAGACAGGGTTGATTTTAAAATGTTATTGTGCGGGCCAAAAACAGGCTAATTTAATGGGGTATGGTATGCCGCAAAACAGTGGCTACAATATTTGCATGTGGCTGGTGGGTACTCAAGTGATCATATATAATCACTTGCCCCATAAAGGGTTAAGCCGGTTTGACCTGACGCATGCTTGTGTAAACGTGTGAGGATGTTTTGGTTGACAGGGATCGCTACAAAGGACTCCGTTTTTTGTTCATGCATTTTCTAAAGCAGTGGTCCCCAACCACCGGGTCGCGGACAGATACCGGGGTGCAAAGCATATGCTACCGGGCTGCAGGGAAGCAATATGATTTGGCGATAATTATTTGTAAAATAAAGACTAATTCATTTCTTTGGATCTTAATATTAAATTAGATACATCCTTTTAGAAACAAAATTTAATGTATTAGCCACTTATAAGTGACTTATCACCTATATTCCAGTGGTGATTAACAATACTCCCCACCGCCAGTCGGTCCGCAGGAATATTGTCAATATCACACCGGTCCTCGGTGCAAAACAAAAGGCATGAATAAGAAATGGGCAAGTAACGATTACTAGCCCAGAAAGCGGAATCGGCGAACCGAGTTCGAATATCAGGTTGTTTATGTTCACTTCCCACTAATACTCGCGGATAAGGCATGAATCCACTTCTCCCTGTGCTCTATCCCCGTGCCAGTCTTGGCCTGCTTCATGGCTCAAATAATTACGGAGGTCAGTGTTCAAACCCTGGTAATGAGCCAGGATTTTGAATGTTGATTTTTTAGTCAGACAGGCCCTTCTCACTTGGAAGATTGGCGCAGCACAGTATTCCAACCTGTATACGATTGCATGTTGGTTACCAAGTTCGCTAATAGTGTGAGTCTTGGGCCAGACTAAGCTTAGCTTAGTAAATAAACATAAGTGGTTTTATTCGTTAGAATTTAAACTCTGATTGAGCTCAAGGCTAAAGTTACCCCTTCAGGCTATCAGCCACGTGGCTGAAATAGGTATTTACGGAGTTTAGCTTAGTCTGGAACAAGGCCACACGATTACTAGCACTCAGCGAATATCGAAATCACTACACAGTAGTAATGGTCTAGCTCAGTGGTTCCCAACTGGGGTGAGGGAATTCCTCACAGGGGGGTGGGGGATTAGGGTAGTCCAAGGGTAGAATACGGCTTTTAGATAAAAATAAAAGTCCAGTCTAGAGGTTGTGTTTTCTGAACTTCTATCTATCAAGTCGTTTGAAATTATTGTTTGTTGCAACTTAATAAATGGAAGGATACTAGTAATCTTATTGACAGAAGTGGGGGATGACTCGAAACGGTTGGGAACCACTGGTCTAGCTGAACTAACTTGCCAGCATTACCCAACGGCATGCACGTGCACAGATGGGTGCTTGAGCCCCTTCCCTTTATCTTCTTCATATCAAAAGTGCCCTTTTAATCAAAATTCAAAA
>VCCN01006028.1:101468-114406 GCA_006491835.1 Architeuthis dux | reverse complement strand
TAGGGAGAGGGATGAATCTGCTCTGAGAGATGCTTTTGGGGATTTCGAATGGAAGTTCAGTAAGGAATGCTGCTGATAAATATGGCGTTCCAAGAAGCGCTCTTATGGACTACTATTCAGGGACAAAAAAGAGGGTCACGGGTTTAAGCTAGCCACCTTTTCAGTTCGGCAAGTCCTCGCACATATGGAGAGAGAGCTGGCTGGTTATCTAAAACATTGTTCCAACATATTTCATGGTTTAACAACAAAACGACTGACATATGAATATGCAGTTGCTAACAACATTAAAGTACCTGATGATTGTACATTGTACTTTAGGATAATAACATCTCTTTGAAATGATTAAATTTATGTTTTTAGCCAATCCAACTCACCTAATTTCAAGAATATGCCAATTAATACATGTGGCTGAACTATCCGACCCCTCTAACCGAACTATCACCACTAGGTGGGATAGTTCGGACGATTTACAAACTTGTGTTTTGTTAACTGTAGCTTAAAATTGAAAGGAGCTAAGGATTTGATACTATCTGTCTGAAGAGCCAAATGATGAGGCTACATTTTAAAATCAACACAATTACACTACTGGTTAAACCTGATTTTTTAGAAAATATTTTACAAAGGCGACCGAAGTATCACCGCTCTCTTAGTTAATGTTCTTCTACGTTGGTTCTGCTCACTTCACAAGAGGACTTGCATTTTGTTCGATTCTGCACTTTTGGCCTTGGATTTACGACGTCGACTGGCTTTGTCCCGCTCTCTCTCTCTCTCTCTCGTTGTAAGGGGGTATTTTTGTATTGACTAGGCACCTAATAGTAAAAGTAACGTTCGATTTCTCCAGAATCGAGCCTAGTCAATACAAAGTTATTCACCTTACAACGTTTTCAGAGGACATAATTACGAGACACCCTGTATAATATGTGTCTGTGTATATTGAATCCTCCCCGCTCTCTTTCTTTCTCTTCAGCTAGCTCGATGACTAGATATTAACAGGCTGATCAGATTAAAAAAAGATTACGGTAGATTCCCAGAATGCGTGCGTAAAATGGAGATAACTCCGGTTTACCTTTAAATGAATAACCTCCCCCTTGAAGGAAAAGCAGATTGTTATTGCTTTAAATGAATTAAATTGTTAAATTGTTTTTAGTTGTGTGTTATCAACATCGAGTTAGCGAGTGTGTGAAACATCGAGTTGGCGAGTGTGTGAAACGTTAAAGGTTTGTATGGAAATAAAGTTGTAACGGTAATACATAGTTTATTGTCTGAGCTTGGACACCGATCATTGGCACTAATAGCTAATGCTAAATTGTTGTTGTTGTTGTTGTTGTCGTCGTCGTTGTCGTCGTCGTCGTCGTCGTCGTCGTCGTCGTCGTCGTCGTCGTCGTCGTTTTGTTGCGTTCTTGTTGCTGCTTTTTGTGACTTTTCTCTTATCTGGTAATGATGAATGTCAAGATACTAATTTCAGAAAGCAGATATGAATGCACAATATGGCTTCGCCTGTATGTTCTCTTCGTCACGTGCGATTCTCATGAATAACTGCCTGGCATTTATCAGAGATATGGATGCTGGATATGAGAAAGAAATTACAAAACTAAAAAGTATCCACGGTCGCTTGAGGTGTATTTGCTCATTCGACACAAAATAACCTCGGCAGAGAGCATCAACCTTTAATTATGTGGCTGCAATGTACTATCTTATATTAGAAACCCTCTACCAAAACTGTCATCTAAACTGTCAACATAGGTTTCTTCAGTTTTTTAAGCTATTTCTGGCTGTCTGGCTGGCTTGCTATGTATGTATGTATCACGCGAACAATTACTCCTTATTATGTCTAGAAAAAAAATTTTTTTTTAATTCCCCCTGATCGGCAGCATTCACTCTTGTTTTTTAAAAATTCGAATTCTTTTAGTAATCACTACCCAACAAAAGGCGAGAGAAGTAACTTATTCGTTGATCACCCCTTTTCCAATTTGTTTTAATTGATCACCACCTGTCACGTGAACTTGCATATGTAATGAAATACACATTGGTCACTTGACGGTTTCTATATTTCTTATACATCGTACATCGGAAGCTAGACAATGGATCAATGAAGTATGTGATAATAATTCAGTAGGTGTAAGCATGTGTCGGAAATGGTTCGCGCAGTTTTAAAAGGCGATTTGGAGCTGAGGACAAAAGGACACAGTGGAAGACCACTTGAATTGAGGGAACATTTGAAAGAAGATGTAGCAAAAACAACACGTGAACTTGCATATGTAATGAAATACACTTGGGTTGTGTGTTCGTGTGTTCGCTTACTGAAGGAGGGGAGAGTACAAAAGACTGGCGTTTGGTGGTAATAGTATTAAGTTTTGCGCTCAGCTGGAGGTTGTCAGGCTCCGGACTAGAATGTAGGTCAAACGGCTGACCGAGGGAACAAAGAGAATGCGTTCGACTAATCCGAGTATTTTTAAGGGTGCGCCGTGATTTTAAAATCGGCAGTTAGGCAGTTGGACAGGGAGCAGCAACATGTCAACAGCTAGGTGCTTGACTCCTCACCCGTCAGGGTGTGGGAGAGAGTAGGAGTAAGAAACCAATACGGCCTGATTTGAACTGCTATGATCACTCTTTCAGTAAAGCAACTAGGAACAGAATTTAACCAACTCGCTAGATTTTCAGAAAAACAGAATTCAATACCGTGATTGATCTGCGAACCGGCGCTGGGTCGAAGCGATCAACGGAAATAAAATGAACCCACATTTTCCTTGAAATGAATGAATTTTGTCGTCTTTCTATCCGACCACGTGGGAGAGCCTTTCTCCTGTATGGACCAACTGTTATGTTTCCCTCCACAGACTGTTCTCTCCCGTAAATGTGCAACACATTTAAAACCGGGGTAATGCTACAAATACAAATTTGAGGTGAATCATTTGATCTGTTTAAATGGCACATTGTAAGAGAAAATACTTTTTTCTGGGCAAGGAGGTTGGATGCATGCCATTCCACGTGTTGCAAATGCGATGCATGAAATGAAATTGAGATGAGATGGGAAGGTTCTTCCACGTGGGGTGTATTCACCAGACTAGCACTTGTTTCGCTTTATTCAATACTTATTATGTAGTCAGTGGTTCCAACAAGTTCAAAATATCTACAAATTCCTCGAAGAATTCATCGAATCAGAGCCGGAATTATCCTTTTGTACACAATTCAGCAGAAAGGTGGCGCAAGATCATAGAAATCCAGGGAATACTGATGCTATGAATTTATATGAATAAAGGATTTTGTCAAAAATGCTGGAAACTTTTGCATCAAGCTAATATTATGGAACAGACAAATTAACTGAAACGTGTCATAAGGTCGTAGAAAGGCGAGGAAAATACACTTTGATGACTGAATGATGCTATGAATTTATATCAGGGTTCTTCAAACTTTTTTCTAGTGCGACCTAGTTTAATTATATACAATAACCTCACGACCCAATGACATATAATAAACGATCTATGTTATCTCAGGGTCAAGGCATGAACTTAATCCAACCAAAAAGTACCCCTTCACACTCTCGAAGTTCAAACGCAACTAAACTCGAGTTCGTTTCAAAGGTCTAGATGTGTTGAACGTATTCGTCGTGCGTACAGTACGACGTGTACGTTCAATGAATCGTGTCTATCACCTCACTTCCTCCCCACTGTATGTGTGTGTGTGTCTCTCTCTCTCTCTCTCTCTCTCTCTCTCTCTCTCTCTCTCTCTCATTAAATATCTAATGTTCTTTTTTCAACCATGCTACTATTGCTGTTTAACAAATAGCTTATTGATGACAAAAGTAATCTCGTCGACCATTGAGCCAAATATCGCTCACTGACCGATAGGTATGAGTTTGTGCCGGTTGCGGTCGAAACGTCTGGCTTGATACGCTCCAAGGCATTGAAGCTCATTCGCCGAATAGGCTCCATAGCTGCTCAACGACACGACGAACTGCGCAAGAACACCTGGCTCTTCCAGCGTGTGTCGATGGCAGTCGTCCGTGGCGACACCTTTTCCATAATGACAACGGGAACAGACATATTTGTCCGTTAAAAACAAAGGACATATTCTGTATACATATAATAACAAAATAATTCTATTTCATAGTATATGTTGAAATAAATACACAATTTACGCAAACAGATTATAGAAGCATATACATTTGACATTAGCATCATAAGTTAAAAATAATTTACAGCAGAAATTTAATGTTTAACTTTTGAATCAGCAGATTTTGTCATGTTGGTAGAAAGTGAAAATGCTGGATAGTGTTTATGGTGACCTGTCAATCACAGGTGAAGAGGTCTAAAAGATTATTAGATATATTTATATTTCAAATCTTAATTATAACATTGTCATTTTTCTCACTGATCCTTTATTTATTCATGTATCTATTGTGAACCTGCGACCTAGTCAGCAGGACTTTGCGACCCAGTAATGGGTCGGGATCCATATTTTGAAGAACCTTGAATAAAAGATTTCGTCAAAATCTGCTGGAGATTTTTGCATCAATAAAATAAGGACTTATAACTCATATCATTCGTTCTCGGCACCAGCTTAATTTCAATCATCTTATCATTTTACTTTAGTTTGAAAAGAATAGTATACAATTGGTATATAAAAGCACACATAACAATCATATTTATACAATATCTAAGGCCTCGTCTACAAGAACAGATCATAACAATCATATTTACACAATATCTAGGGCCAGAGAATAATTGTTTTACAAGCACACATCATAACAATCATATTTACACAATATCTAGTGCCTTGTAAACAAGCACACATCATAACAATCATATTTACACAATATCTTGGGCCTTAGACCTTTTACAAGCACATATCATAACAATCATTTATACAATATCTAGGGCCTTTAATCATTTACATCTTAGACCTTTTACAAGCACACATCATAACAACCATTTACACAATATCTAGGGCTTTTAACCTTTTACAAGCACACATCATAACAATCAAATTTACACAATATGTAGGACCTTTGCGGTGGTGTAATAAACATCATAATTCTTCTTAAAAGCATCTATATCTGTTGAGCACTACATATTCAGGTAATCTATTCTAAAGTCTATTGCTAAAAAAGAATTGTCTGATATTCAATTTAGTTCTATTTGCTTCTACCGTACGTATAAGCTTTCGTTCTAAATCAATAACTACTACACCGGTTATGTTTTTGACTGTAAGGTAAACAACTAAGCCGCTGTATCTTTCCAGATAAGAATCTCTTCAGGGCAAAGACGAATACCAACTTCCAGTACAAGAATTATTCTCTGGTCCTCGATGCTTATTTTTCTCGGGTAAAAATAATTTGCTTGTGAAGTAGCCAACGAATGCCATATCTTGTGTAAGAACGGTTGTTGAGAGGTTCTTCACATCAAAGCAAAGACCTTGAGCAAGTACCTTTCTGCGCTGTCGCTGGAGCCAGTCGACAATAGATTGGAGGGGCAAGGGGAACAAATCCTGTGAAATCTGAAGATGGATTCTAGAGGCGAGAGGAAGTTGCGTAAATTAGCAGAGAGACCCGCTGATTTGGTGATTTGAAGTGGGCAAATTGTATATGACAAGTTGAGTGGCAAAAGAAGTGGAAAGGAAACCACTGATTGACACGATTTATGAGAGAAAGATTGTTGAGAAAAAGTAGAAAAAGATGTGGAAATAGAGGAAAATTATTAAGTGGTTATTCTTGGCTATTTGTTACCGTATATACTCGTGTATAGGTCGAGTTTTGAAGAGCAAATCTTTAGGCAAAAATTGGGTGTCGACCTATACATCCACACATATGATAATTAACAACGTGCATTTGTCGTCTGTCACGCTTACGTCATCAGTGACGTAACTTAGTACAATGTTATGTTAAGTTAAACTTAATAAAGTGTATCTTTACTTAATTTTGCCTTTAGATTAGTTTAATATTCACCACATATTGAACATAAATAAGAAAATGCTGCACAACATAAATGTTTTTGATATTTTATAAGTACAATGCAATTGCCAAATTTCTGCCGTCATTTCTTTTGACGGCAAGGGGTAAACTAGTGAGTAGTAATTTTGTAAGGTTGAAAAATCGAGCATAATGAGAAGAACTAAGATCAATCCCTGGCTTAAAAGCATGCAATAAATTAATGTTTTCGTGACCAAAAATCATGGGTCGACCTATACACAAGATTGACTTATACATGAGTATATATGGTAATCTTCAGAATATTCTGTTATGGAATTTTATAGTACAGGTTTCTCCCGCTATCCGAAAATCGAGTGTTCCTATGATGTTTCATTTCAAAAACGTCACATTCATTCATCTGTTAATTGGAGGGGAAAAGGATATATCCCGGGGGTGATATGTCCGGATGTCGGTTGTCAGGTAAGGGACTAAGCTGTCACTGATCATAGTGACCCGTTGATCCCCAGCCTCTATAAGGTTTCAACTTTCAACCCACCCCCCTCGCCATCGGTGAGAAAACCTGATAGGGGGAGGGGGGTCAAATGCCGTTTGTGCCCAACTCCCCCAGCGGACGCCCATGGTTATATACTATATGTTAGTTCTAATGATTAGAGAGATAGATAGATAGATAGATAGATAGATAGATAGATAGATAGATAGACCTGTCTGCTGCAGGGTCAAACTCCACTCCTACTTCTATTCCAACTGAAGACAATTACTGCAACTTTTTTTATTGTAAATATAATAAATACATTCGTAAATATATAAGACTTGTCAGTTTGGCTCAGTTGGTAAGAGAGTCGCCTAGTAATCACTAGGTCGTGATTTCAAATCACTGTAGGGGAATGTTAATTTTATATATCTGTTTGGTTTAACGTGACGGGATAAATAAACAGTGAAGAGTTCACTCCCCTAAATTTGGTGAGGATTGTTCTTGTTAAGGGGGGGGTAAAGTCATCTCCAATTTGCACTGGAGTCTGAGAATAGACAGACAGACATAGGGCATCTCGCAAGAAACCAACGGTTTGCAAGCTAGTCTATCAAAATATTCAAACTTAGGTGAGTTCGATCCTCGCTGGATGATCCACACTTGTTGCTTTGTGCTGCTTTAGGCTCAGCTAGGTGCTTAGCGTAGCTCTATAGTGAGCAAGCTCGTCCTGGAGAGGCCATTTGCTATTATATAGGGCCATCTTAAGAATATTTGAGGCCTATGGGCAAAGCAATGTACTGAGGGTCCCTAATTATAATCCCCACCTTGTCGCTTGTAAAATTAAGTTTCTCAACCGGAGAATTTGTGGCATTTCATTGCAGAAAATTACTTTATAATTGTTTGAAAGCCGGTTATTGAGGGTGTCGCTTTCAATGCACATGGGAGAAAGCAGATTCAACCACTGTTGCCCCATTGTGCTGCAAAGATGTTTCATTATACAAAATGTACGCTCCCCGTCACCATCATGCACATGAATATTCTGAGTGCTATTTCAACATTGGGAAACACGGATTTCAATTTATCTGGAATGAGTTTGCTGTACATGTCTGAAAGAGTCTTGCATTCTTTATCGTTGACAATGTAGTCCTTGCATTGTTTGCATTCACGGAGTAATTCATTGAAATCAAGATCTTCATGATAAGCATTTGCCAATTTTCCACACCTCTGCTTAAGCTCATTACAGTCAATTATTTTTAATTGACTGAAGATGGAAAACAGATTTCGAATAATTTCGTATGCTTCTGTACGTTTAGACGGTCGAGAGTTCAGAGAGTTCAGAATAGGAAGGTATGTTTCCACCTTGATTTTTCGCTTTCCTGGAGAAGTATCTGTTCCGCTGAGTCATCATGTATGGTAAGATGCACAAATAGCATAAAGTGTTAAAGCGTGTGGTTTCTGTTATCCGCTTTTTTACTCAGACCAATTAACCTTCTGCAGTGAACACTGTTGATCGGAAATAGAGAATAAGTCCTAGGTGGGATTTGAACCCACATCCACTAACATGCCCACTTCGCTTTCTTGTGCGTTTGTCTCTATCGCTATATTACGAATCTGGAGACCTGTTTCTAGCCTTCGCTTCTTACTCACTGAATGTGTCTCTCATTTCCTGAAGACAGTCGCGTGAGGGGATCAATGGCAAGATGTCCACATACAAAAAAGCAAATAAAAACACATCGGTAATTATTATATGTGTTTGATGGAAGGGTCAAAGTATTACTTGGTGTCTGTGGCACTTGATTGCAACATTTTATTTGGTTTTTTTTTCACTTTTTCTTGTCATATGTTTGACGAGTCAAAGAAGAAATATGAGTCCTACAAACATAGGTTTAGAGAAGGTTCTTTCTCTATGTCAGCTATTTAATAATATGAACTTTAATTTATATTTTTCAAATTGAATTTCGGGGCCCCTAAAATCGTGAGGCCCCCGTGCAACTGCTCAGTGTTCCCATGGCATAAGACGGTAAAGCTACTATGGCCATGAACCAGACCAAGCAGCTAACGGCACAGGCGGTCAGAAAAACAAAAGAAAATAACGACACGACACGGGTACATTAGTAATAATAATTGACAGGCTTTGTTAATAATAACTTTGACAAGAATAATCTTTGTTAGTATTGACTTTTAATAAATATTTATAAGTTTTACTCTATCTTCATTATTTCGAAATTGAATACTTAACTATGTTCTGAACGCGCCAGACAACTAATCTATTCTGTGTGTGTGCACGAGCGCTCGTGAGCGCGCATGTGTGTGTGTGTGAGAGAGAGAGAGAGAGAGAGAGTAGACCCGCATGCAAAAGCTTTCAGAAGCCACGAATATAGATCTTGGCGGAGTCTTTTCTTCTTTTTTTTGCCCTATAGGCCGTTCATTGCTTTGATGTATTGACCTCTTTCCCCAATGTACACAATCTGACTGACATATGATCATCGTGGAGGGAGACAGAAAGAGTACCCACATTACCTACAAAATCTGCAACAGAATGTGTTGCTCGAGACTCGGGTTGCACAGTCACAGCAGGCACTGCAGCTCAACCATAGGCTAATCTTTGGCACATGCTCCGCTGTCTCCCGTGATACTACTACTACTACTACTACTACTACAACAACAACAACAACAACACCACCACCACCACCACATTAAAATCGACCTTTTTCGCCTGGTTATATAGCAATTGAAAATAGGGTGGCTAAAGGACAACGGTGTTTGTGCAGTGAGTGTGAAGGCGGGGGGCGAAAACAGCTTCGCGCCGTCTTATAAAATTCCACTCGGAGGCCCTGGTCCGTTTTTTATACTATTTTTAAGTTCGGTTAAACCACTTTGTCAGATTGTAATTGTTAGGAAATAGACCTTTCGTAAGATATCAACTCAACACTCTCGTCTGAACGTCTGCAAGACGGCCATTTAGAAGATTGCCCGCTGAGTCTGGAAATCTCTGAAGGGATATTAATTAGTACCGACATGAGCCTGGGTGGGAGCTGACATGTGTGGGCGTGGCGTCGGAGCTGCCCTGTGTGGGTGTGGCGTGTTAGTATATATAAATGTCACGCGTCTAAATTATATGTGTGTGCGTATGTGTATGTGTTCCTGATGCCCACTGTGTGGATATGTGCATGCGTATGTGTGTGTACTCGAGCAGGGTGGGGCGTGGTAGCGTGTGCGCGTGCTGGTGACTGTAACCTGATATGAAAACACGCCGAAATATAGCCGCTAAAAGAATCTTTAGGTAGTAGTTGCAGTCGGCTACGGGCCATCTTTGGGTCAGGCCGAGAACGTCTCGTCTGGTAAAGAAGTTGACTACATTTGAATTTCGCCCATCGTTTGCATTTTTAAGCTGCAAACTGCAATCTCATTGTCCCTTTTGAAGTTATAAGAACCCCCGAGCAAATTGAGGAAAGAGGTCAAATGGATTTTATAAACGGACTTTGTTCTTCATATCAAGAATGAAAATCAGTTTTCTCTTCAAAGATATGCAATTCCTTTTCAGAGCTTCGTTTCCCGGCTGTCACTCTGTTCTCGGCATCTACGTTTGAATCACAACGACTTTTCATTTGAGGATGCATCTGCACACATGGTAATGCACCCGCTTCGCAAAAAGTTCGAAATTGATGCCGTAACTTGTGGGTGCAACTACATCGACCACCCCCGTAACATTACATCATTTCTTCTTTCTGTCTGCACATATTGTAGGTATAATAAACAGAACCATAAGTTCAACGATGCGTCCACCATCCGTGATACTAGTGGTAGGAGGAAGATTAGGGTAGTTCACCCGAAGATCTGGACCAAGTTTTATATCAATCCAACATGATACGGCTCAGAGAATTAATATTTAGCATTACTAATGTGGTAGCAAGAGGATGAAGAGAAAGAGGATGGGGAAGTGGACATGATACAGCTGAGAGAATTGATATTAAACATATTAGAGACCGACTGACCGACCGAAATGTGTCTTATAGAGATGTGTGGACGCATCTAAAAAGAAAAAAGGGTGTGAGTGCATAGATGCTGATATATCTGTATTGATACCTACACTAGAACGGGTTTGGGGTTTGAGTTAAGTCATAAGTATTCACGATACGCATAACGTTGTGTATGCTTTGTATATATTCGCATAGCTTTGCGTAGTCTGGCACAGATCCATATTGGGGAAATGCCCCCCGTGGGAATCGAACTCACTGCAATAACCAACGGTGTGTGAGAAAATTTGCTGGTCATTGTTCTATAGGAGACGCCCTGCTGCTTATGATTTATATCAGTGATTCCCATAGTGGGGACTTCCACCCGCTTTGGTGGCGCTGGAAGACTCAAGGGGGCGCTGGAAGTCAAGTGGGTGGTAAAGGGCGTTGGGATTCAAGAGGACGGCAGGGTGACATTGGAAGTCAATGGAACGGTAGGGGACACTGTAAGAGTAGCGTTCCAGACCAACGAATAAAGAGATTTCTCACGAGATATCTGGTCAGCCGCTTCAGAACAATCATTACTTTCACTGACTTCATCACCATCGACAAATCGTCTTGAGTCGCTATCTGATTCACTGTCAGAGTAAGAAGACCAATGAATAAAGACATTTCTCGACAGATATCTCCTCAGTCGTTCTCAATTGGTTAATAGTCGTTTTTTTAGAATAGTTTTCTTTCGAATTTCGACTATTTCCAAGCAGAAAATAAAACTTGCTTAAACAGGTGACATATGCTGAGTCTTGTTTACGAAAAAGAATTATGATAGCATTTGAAAAAACGGTTGGAAGTGGCGGTAGCTGCTTAGAAACAATGTATTTGGTGAGTATATTCAACCAAGTTTGACATAAGGCCACGTCATGAAAGAGTAGTGTATGGATTGTACTCAGTATCAATTTTCTTGCATTACATACATGTTAACCCTTTTATGCTAGGCCCCGAACCACACGCTGATAATTGCTCACGATAGCTGCACAGGAGTAGGAGTAATAGTAGTTGAAATAACAAGACAGGAAAAATATAAGATTACATTCGTGGCTGTGGAAATGATTAGAGAGATAAGGGGGGTGAGTAGTAGTTGTAGTAAATATTGTAACTGGTAGAGCAGGTGGGTACGACGACCATGACGGTCGAGGGAATCCCTTCCGAATTGGAACAGTCGTAAACACAGTAGGCGGTACTGTACTAAATGCGTGGCTTTCCTGGGGAAAAAAAACGACACCGATCGGGCCTCCCACGATTTACATAATGTCAATGTTTTATTCATATTTTCTAATTTTGTCATCTTTTCTTTTCTTTTCTTTTCTTTCCTTTTCTTTTCCTTCTTATTCTCGCCCCCCCCCCCCTGCATGTCGTGTTTACTCGTCAACTCATCACGCGGGAATTTGCCATAAAATCCAGTAGCAGAACATTTGTACTTAGATGTATTTTGTTCATTCTAAACAATGACTCGTTTGTCTGTTAGTTAAGGAAATAGACTGATAGTGAATGAAACTGGAGTATGTGTTTAATAATTAGACATAAACACTGGATTCCCCAGTCTTTCCATTACCTACCTTAGCATTAAAGTCTCCCATGAGTAGAGTGTAGTTAGTTTTCTGCTGATCTATTATCTTACTGATGTCGTCATAAAACTCTTCGATTTCTTGTTCAGAGCTTGTCGAAGTTGGCGCGTAGACTTGGATTACCCTTAGTGTGTATCTTTTGCTGAGTCTGACTACTATCCATGCTATTCTATCAGATATACTGTCAAAGCTTATGACGTTGCCTGCGATGTTATTGTTAACTAGGAATCCTACGCCGTTAAATTTTGTATCGTCTCTCCCTTTATAATAGAATAGGTGGTTACTTACCTTTAGTTTTAGGAGGTTTTCTCCTTTTCCGTGGGTTTCACTTATACCTACTATGTGCCAGTCGATGTTGTCCAATTCCATTTGTAGTTGGTCTAGTCTATGGTCCTCGGCTATGCCACGAGCGTTGTAGGTGTATATCTTCATGTACAGATCTTCTAGAAGATACAGGAGAAATATTTCACAAAGGACTAGCACAGCTATTCACGCAATGTATAAGAGAAAGAAAAGTCCCTAAAAACATCTGTCTAGGAATAGTAGTCCTACTCCACAAGTAAGGAGATAAGCACGATTACACTACTACCCAACATATATAAACTATTCAGAAAAATAATCACAAACAGACTAACAGGCACTCTAGACGAAAATCAACCATGCGAGCAGGCAGGCTTCAGAAGAGGTTACTCGATAATAGATCACCTACACGCAATAAATCAACTACTTTCGTAGATTATGAGAAAGCATTGGACTCGGTAGAACATGCAACAGTCTTCAACGCAATGCGCGAATAAGGCGTTAACGAGAATTACATACAAATTATCCAAAATATATACGAAAATGGCACTGCAATAATTAGACTACATAAAGATACAAACAAGATAAAGATAGCAAATAGTTTAGGTGATATTGTTTTACACAAGGGGATACAATATCACCTAAACTATTCACAGCGA